>NW_004624744.1:32461388-32478808 GCF_000247695.1 Heterocephalus glaber | reverse complement strand
ACAAGCACCCAATGATAAATGTAAATGTATTGTATACCTAAAGTGTACCAATAAAAGAATTTAAGGAAAAAAAAACATTAAAGTGATTCACCTTATTCACCAAGCCTGACAAGTATATTGTCCCCAAAGTCAAAACGACCATCAAAGGTGAACGTTCTGAATCCATTCATGACATTGAGGCAGCCAGACCTAAGGATACTCACGAAGTACGACTTCGAGAACTATTTCAAAAAGTGGCCAAAAGACAGGATAAATGTGCTCAATGCAAGGGGGAGAATTTTGAGGTGGATTAATGGCAATACATCTTTCATTGTAATAAAATTATAAAGAAAATTTAACATTCACTGTATTTTTTAATCACACCACATACATTTTCTGCAAACTGCCTTTTTATTTACCTAACAAACTATAATTTTTGAAGAGATTCTCAATAGTTGATGTAAATGTTTACATGTTGGAGAAATTAACACTTTGTTGTGTAAGTTACAAATGTTTTGTCTCTTTTCTTTTTAATTTATTTTTTCTTCAAGCAGAAATATTAAATTTTAGTATGGTTCAATTAATCAGTATATTATTATTGGCTTCTGGAATTCTATAGCACACTTAGATAGTTTTCAACATAGTGACATTATAAAATAACTGTATTTTTTGTTCCATTTTGTCTTATTTTGTTTGGTTTTATCTTAACACTTTGTGGTTGATTTTTTATCTTTAAGTTTTTATTTGTCTGGAGTTTATTGTGTGTGAGATAGGAGTATAAATTAATTAACTGTTTTCTAAGTAGCCAACATATTGACATGTTTTAATTTATATTTTTTACTTAAATTAAAATGTTTTATCAGATTAAAATTTTTTATGTATTTAGATAAATTTCTATGTTGCTTTTTTTTTTTTTTGTACCACAGATGGAACTCAGGACCTTGTGCTTGCGAGGCAGGTGGCGGCACCACTGAGATAAATCCCCAGCCTAGATAAATTTCTAGATTTTCTATTCTGTTCTATTTTGTTATAAGCATACCCACTTTATATTTATATTGTTGGCTTTATAATGTGGAATAATTTGGAAATATAATCCTACATATTCCCATGCACTATCTTGTTTCTAGAATTAGTATGTATATTTTGCCAACAAATTAATAAGGTCAATATTAGAAGAACTGTCCTCATTATGTTGTTGGGCTTTTGTATTTAAGAAAATACAAGAACTTAGGTGGGGGCAGAGCTTAATGGAGAACATAGCCTTAGTCTTTGGTTCATTCCTCAGCACAACAAAAAGAAAAAAAAAGAATATAGCAAAATTTTTAATTTGTTTAAATCTTCTTTTATGTCTTTCAGCCTTTTAAAGTTTTCTTCTTATGCACAGCTCCCATTTCTTGTTAAGATTATCTTCAGTACTTCAGCTATTTTGTTGCTATAAACAATTTTTTTCTCTCATTATATTTTATAACTGATTGTTATTTGCACCAAGTAAGGAGTATTGGATATATTATAGTTCTTAAATCATTATGATATTTTCTGGAATGTGTGTACATATATATAATATATTCATATGTAGAGAAATTTCATCTTACTTTTATGCTATAGAATTTAGCATAATGATACATCAATGTAGAGATTTTAAAATGATACTCACAATGCCTTTCTACCTAGTTATGTTTTAGAATAAACTGAGATTTCACATTTAAAATAATGGCTTTATCACAAAAATATATTATTTTTGATAGTATATCTACCATTTAAACGCCATGATCATACTGTTGTTATTTTAAAATAAAGCATTTCATTGATTTATTTGTGTTGATGGTTTGTTTCAGAGTAAGACCATAAATAGATATGAAAAAATAAGCATGAAATCTTAAAAATGACTTAGGATAATTGAGTCCTTTAATACCTTTGGCTGAAATATGAAAACTACAACATCAGCACAAGCGATGGTCATTTTCTTGAAAAAATATCACGAAAAATTATTTTATTTTATATTTACATAAAAGCATAAATATTTCTAACAGTGTCCCTAAACTGTTATTTGTTTGAGAATGGTAACCTCATAAAAGGAGAATTTCTTCCCAGAGCTCATTCACAGACTTGGATATTCTCTATGTGTACATGTGTGTACGGTTTCTCAGTCTAGGACTTCTAATGGTGATTACGGTGTATTAGAAGAAAAAATATGTTGAACAAATGAACACTTTCCCCCTAAGGAGACCATAAAATATATGAGACTGACTAATCTTAGTTGAAATTTTGATGGCAAATAACCGAATAACTACGTATCACAGTAATAGCTCTTACTACCTCATTAGTTAGTATCTTTTACCCTATTAATCTTTATATTATTATTTTCTTTTCACTTAAACTCAGTGTGATATAATTCACATTGATTTGTTTACTGGCTTCTTATAATTGTTACTTCTTTCTGAAAAACTTGGTTTTTCACTTATTAGATGAGTGTCAGTTCACTTATAAAATGAACTATTCATTATACCATATCTCTATTGTTTCTGTTTGTTTTCTCATTGCTACCTTCCCTATCCATCAGTTCCCAATGCTTAGAATATTCAAAACTCAAAAATTCATATTTGTTTAAATACTTCAACTTTAATAGAATTAATTAATTAATTAAAATAAATAGTACCTGTGGTGTTTTGTGTTGAGTTCTGGGAAAACAAACAAAAATGGAAAATATAACAATAATCTCTTGAGGTATCTAAATCTTTTCTTCCTCTATTATTTCTACCTTCATAAAAAGTATGACATTTGCACTCTGAATGTTAATGACTATGAGGAAACAAAACCTCCAGAGACTCCTAAAGATAAATGTCTTCACATTTCCTGCTGGTATCATTCACTACAACCATAAAATCAATTAGTATTTCTACCTTAAAACAATAATCTGGTTTCTGACTATAAGAAAGTAACTTGTTTTAGATCAATGACATTACCAGAAATGATTAAACAAAAACCAGAAAAGCACAAACAAGCAAACTGTTGTTTTGTGAGCTTAAGAACAATTTTATCCACTGAAGATTTTAGGAGCCAAGCTTCCAGGACAGCACACCAGCTTTAAAGTTAGCTGCTCATTGTCTGCTTTCCCCCTTAAGTCCCAATCTCTAACCTGCATCAAGGAAAAAGTTGAAAGACAAGTAGATGGCTACAGCTTTAAAATGTCAGCATTTTTCAGCAGTCAGACAAAAGGAAAGAAACTGGGTACTCAATGACCAATAAGTAGGTAAATACCTAGAATTCTAGTTGATTCTACAAAAGGTGACCAGGAGAGTGAAAGCAGAGGGTCTTTGGAGCTCTCACAGGCACTAAGATCTTATTTTCACTATTTATCAAAAGAACAGTAAAATTTCTTTGAAGAAAGATGGTGTCATTTGATCTTCCCACAGTGCTCAGACCAAATGATTGAAAATAAAGTGGATAAATGAGCAAAATAAAGAGGATTGACACATGATCCAGATATTGGAAATGGCAGAAACAGACATAAACGTTACAGCTTTGTAAATGATAGTACTCTTGTAAAGTGCTATACTTTGTCATCTGAATTTTGCCAGAAAACTGAGATTAATTTTGGAAGGATCAAATGCACATTTTAGAAATGAAAAATCCAATAACTGAAATTAAGAATGCAGTAAATGGTTTAAATAGAAGAATAGACATAGGATCCATGACTTCGAAGACACATGAGCAAAAAATGTCCAGAAAAAAATAAAATGAAAAAATGAAAAATATAGAAAAGAAAATCAAAACAGCATAGGATAAAGCAAATGAACATATAACTGGAATTCTAAATAGAGAGGGGAAAAAATGGTGTATCAGCAATAAAGAAACAATGGCTGAGAACGTTCCAAAACTGGAAAAAGATATCAAGCTACAGATTCAAGAAGTTCTATTAAATCCAAGCTGAATGAAGAAAAAATGTGCTCAGATACGTATATAAAAGGCCAAAAACCAAACACAAAGAGCCAAGTACAAAACATCCAGAGTAAAAGTCATTTTAAAAAAAAGTAGTAAAAATAAGATTATCACCTAATATTTCAAACAAAGGATAAAAGCCAGAGAGACATAAAATGTCATCTAAAAATGATGAAGGAAAATAACTTCCAGTCTATAAATCTATATATGTGCAAAATATTGTTCAAAAAACATGAAATAATCACATTTACATGCAAATTAACTGAGAAAAATTTTTGTCACCTGTCAGCTCTTATTTAGACAAAAGAAAATTATCTTATATAAAATCAGGGAAGTGTAAGAAGGAATACAAATTAATGAAATAAATTGAATATGCTGACAAATTTAAATGAGTACTACTTGTATGAAACTAAATGCTAATGCCTTATAGAACACGTGTATGTGGTAGACATTGTTCACATCCTATTTGAGAGGCCCCATGCGGGTGCTAATCGCTCCTCCACACTAACAGCCTTCCTACTTCCAGTGTCCTCATTTCTTCTTTGTCTGAATCCTGTCTCCAGCATCAGTGAGGCACAGTTTGGTTGTACACAAGTCTGCCCAGGGAGTCTGCCTCAGGGAGGTAATATCCTAGGTAATCTTTATGGGCAGCAAATGGAAGTTGGTAGATAAATTCTCTGGTCTCCTGATCATCAGTGGAAACATTTGGTGATGTATTTGGTAGCGATGGCCTGTGTTGGGCTTCTAGTGTTACAGTAGCAAATTACTATAAATTTGGTAGTTTAAGAAAACAGAAATTTATTCTTTCACTGTTCTCTGAGGTAATGTCACCCTACCGATGCCTCCTGAAATGTTCTTCAGAAGAATTCTTCCTTGTATCTCCAGTTCTGGGGCCTCTAGGTGTTCTGGTTTGTGGCTCTGTAATTCCAATCTCCGCCTCCATCTTTGCATGGTCTTCTCTTCAGTGTCCTTTTTCTCCTGTCTCCTAAAGGACATGTCATTGGACTGAAGGTCCACTATAACCCAGTGTGATCTTCTCATTTTAAAATTCTTCAACTAATTATAACCCTAAAGATCTTTTTTCCAAATATGGTCACGTTAACAGGGTCCTAGAGGATGTATGCATCTTTAGGGCATCATTATCCATCATTTGGGCATCATCATTTAATCCACTACAGCCCCAAACCTGTTCCTTGATCAATAAGATACACATTTGGATTTTTTCCTATCTCCACTTGATCACCTTCTATCTGGGATTATTTTCAAAATAAACCCCCAGAACTCTTAATTCTGATTCCAGGATTCATTTTAGGGAAAGACAAAATAAGGCATACAGGTGAAATAAATTGCGTAAAACATAGCACAAAGTTTGAGGAGTTAAATGTGTTAAAATATTCAGATATTTTTCATTGTCTGGAGGGGTATAAAGATAAAATATACATTCATAGTAATTGTTAAGAAGTATAAAATAAGGGCTGAAGGTATAACTCCAGAGGACTCACTTACAATGCATGACTTGGGTTCAATCCCAAGTACTTTACCTACTTGGAAAGTCAAGAATGAATATTCTGATTTCTATAGTAACCACTAAAGTATGAAATAAAATAATTCAAAACCAAGGCTATATATAGAAAAAAGAGAATAAAATATTCTTGATTTTTCCACAATAGGATGAGAAAAATTGATAAGGAAAATAAGAAATCATATTATATCAAATATAAATATAATTAACACTCTAAAATAGATACTGTTATAGTGGTTATAAAGACAAGAATATGCTGCTTACTAGAGACACAACTTAAAAAACTGTACCAGGCTAACACTTAAGACAAGCAAACTAGGATAACTATCTTAAATATTCAAAGTTCATGGTTAGGCTACTGTTGCTAGAGATGAAAAGAGTCACTACATAATGATACCAATCCACCAAGAAGAACAATAATTCTCAACTATTACACAGCTAATACTATAGTGCTAAAATATTTAAACCCCAAAGTGACTGAACCAAAATGAAATATAGAAATCCACATTACAGAAAAATGAACTCATCTCTCCAAATGACTTATCAAATATATTGAAAATATTGGCAATGTTGTAGAAGATCTGACCATGTCTCCCAACTCATAGCCCCTGACACATTGAGAATATTAACTGAGTAATATCGTTTATTGAAGAGCATATGGGAAAATTGTTAAAATTGATCACATGCTGTACCACAAACTTCAAAATTTTAGTAATTACATTAATCTTTTGTAACTTACAAGTAATAAAAGCTATCAAAGCAGAATACATAATATATTTTGAAATAAAAGACTACAATATATGACATATTATATGGGAGGCAACTAAAGCCTCTCTAAAGTCCAAGTGTATAAGTTCAAATGAATATATTGGAATAATGGCTAAAAATCAAGAAGCTAAACATCCATTTCAAGAAGTTAGAAAAAGAAAAAGCAACAACAAAAAGTAGAAGAACTTAAAAATAATACTAGCAGAGACTGATATAGCAAAAACCAAAAGTATAATACAGTACAACAAAACAAAGGCAAAATTGATCTGAAAAAAAATGAAATTTCTGCTTCATACTCTGTAAGACAGTTCTAATTTCTGGATTGAACTAACTGCTAACATTTCAAAAATAAATATGCCACATATATGTACTAAGAAATGATACATTTGTATTTTACCAAGCAAGAACATTAGGATAAAAGTTGATTACCATGCTTAATCATTATACATTTTTTATTTAAAAAGCATTTTATATAGCACATCCAAAATCAGAAAGGTATATTCTGAAAGTAAAGAGTAGCCATTGTAAACATTTTTGCCACATTTCCCATTTCTTTCTGATTTTATGACAGATTAGGAAAATAAACTTTGTCACAAACCGTCAGTATTTTACAAATACATTTGCACTACTGACACTCCTTTCCACTGAAAACTACTGGCTCTGCTGGAGGTGTATCTCAGTGGCAATCAGTTTACCTTCTCTATACAAGGCCCTAAGTTTGATTGTCAGCAACATACACACACACACACACACACACACACACAACATACACACACATACAAATTATTAGTTCATTAGACTTTTAATATTTTATATTAGCTCATTAGACTATTAATAATTTGCAATAATGTGATTGTAATATTCTAAGTGAACAGTAGGTACACAACACAGCACTGGTTCTATTTTGCCCAATTTCCACACAATTTTGACTCCTAAAATGAATTCTTATTAATTCCTCTGTCTCGAGTTTTCAAAATTTGGGGGCCAGATTGTTAGTCTCCTACTTACACTTCAGAGAAAGCAATTGCACCATTTTTTGCTTTCAGGTATAAGCCCCTGCTTCATCACAGTTGAATCTAAATCTAAGTGCTTTTCCCTGTACTACCCCTTTTTTCTTCTACCAACATCAAAATTGCAGTGCTTTCCAAAGGTACCAGTTTTATGTATTTCTCCTAAAATTCTTATTTCCTTAGCATTTATGTGCTTATTTATACACAGAATCTAAATGTTTTTTAACATGTGTTTTTACATGAATAGAATAATAGAATCACACTATGATGGTTCAATATGAATTAATCCAACTAGCTCCTTTCTGAGACACTTCTAAGTGAGAATAAACTTGACCACTACATAAGCTATGAGTTGCATGTTTGTCCTGCAAAATTTATGTGATACTTAATCTCTAATTCATGTTTTAGCGATCAGAACTTTGGGAGCGATCCCTCTCAGTGGATTAATTTATTTACAGATTAGTTGGTTCATGGATTATGGAGAGAGTGGGGTGCTTATCATAAGAGTAGGTCAGTTATAAAAGCCAATTCAGCTGTCTCTTATGAGCTTCTAGCCATCTCATGCCCTGCTCCACTTGAAAACTGCAGAGGTTCCCTACCAACAAGAAGGGCTTCACCAATTGCGGCCCCTTGGCCTTGGACTTCCCAGCCTTTGGAACTATGCAAAATAAATTATTTTTATTTATAAGTTACTCAGTATCCAGTGTTCTGTTATGGCAACAGAAAATGGACTAAGACAAATTATTTGTCTGTTTATCCTTTTAAGAAATGACCTTGCAAAGCAGTTATCTTAGCCATTTCTTTTGATATATCTAAATGTTTGTTTTCAATTACCAAAACACAAAATAGGGTAGATTTAAGTGTTCTATTAGAGTCAGAAATCAGAGGATTACCTGGAGATGGAGGAGCATTCCGGAGAGGACATCTTTCTAGGAAGTATAACCTGCCTTTCTAACTGCAGTATTTAAACAAGAGCACTGTCATCCATCTTAATCAGTAGAAAATGTTTTCATGATTACTCTAGTTACTTGTCATTCAACTGCCGGGGTTTAATAAACTTTCCTGAAAAATAAAGTGCTTCATTCTGTGATTTGTGATGTAGTTTAAAGTCCCTGTTGTCTCATGAGTGGTGTTTAAACAGTCCAAATTAAAATGTAAGCACTTGAGAACTAGATTAAATTATGTATCACCAGTTTCTCTTCTTCAAAGTTTCAAACTCATGTTGTCTTTGAAATGGAGTATTAAATTGCCTCTGGTGGCTCTGAGCCTTTATCTTTTATCAATTTATATGAGTATCTAGTAAGTTTTTTTTAAAAAATCACACTTTTCAAATTCACTTTCTGAAGAAGAGGCAGAGCCTTGTTCTGAATTGAAAGCAAGCTTTTTTTCTTTTCTTCTCCTAAATAAAAGCTCTACTTGTGAATGAGAAAGACAAGCAAATTACGTTTATTGGCCATTACTCTGATTTTGCATGGCTACAGGATATTTGTGTAACTTCATCTCATTAAATTATTTAACTATCCATGTGAGATAGGTATTTTCTCAAGTTTTATACATCATAAAACACTGTAATTTCCTTCTGATCTCTCAAAGCCTGTTTGGTCCCAACATATTTTTCAAATATAGTAGGAGGTGGAGGATGAGTTGGACATTTATTATTGGACCTCTCATTGTCCCATTTTAAAAAAAGATATAGTCTTAGCTCCTTGATATTATTATATTCCCCAGCCTTCTCAAGAAGTGGCCATATTTCTGGGTGCTTTACATTGCTTTCCTTAATGAATATGTAAATACTACTTGTACTAATAAATTGACGAGAATCAAGTATTTCAGGGCCCCTGAATGCAGGCATAGCTTACTTTTAGACTCCTAGAATGCTCAGGGTTGGCCTTGGAATGTTGGCCTTGGAAGTGAGCTCAGGCTTCAGTGGGACAGTGAAGGAAGAGGCAGGCCTCCTCTGTCCTCGGTGTTCAGATGTCTGCCAGCTTGCTTATTCTCTCATATCTGCTTCTCAGTTTACTAAGGATTGTTCACATTGAATTAATTAAAATATGTTAATAACCTCACCTATGTACGCTTTCAGACCAAATGATTCCCCAAAACATCAAAATAGATATAACAATATCATGTGAAATAAAAATTTATTTGACAAATATTCAAGCTTTAAAGTCTCATCTCATGACACATTTTCTTTCTTTTCTTTCTTTCTTTCTTTCTTTTTCTTTCTTATTTTCCTTCCTTCCTTCCTTCCTTCCTTCCTTCCTTCCTTCCTTCCTTCCTTCCTTCCTGTCCCTTTCAGTACTTCTTTTGGTACTGAGGTTGAACCCAGGGCCTTTGTCCAGAACTACATAACCTTGAACCTTTATAATTTTTTTCTTTTTTCTTCTTTTTCTTTCTTCTTTCCTTCCTCTTTCTTTCTTTCTTTCTTTCTTTCTTTCTTTCTTTCTTTCTTTCTTTCTTTTTTTCTTTCTTTCTTTTTGCGGTACCAGGGATTGAACTCAGAACCTTGTGCTTGGGAGGCAGGCGTGGTGCCACTGAGCAAATTCCTGGTACTATAATTTTTTCCTTTAATTTGAGACAGGGTCTCCTCAACTTGCTAAATTGCTCAAGCTGAGCTCAAACTTTCAATCCTTCTGCCTCAGCTTCCCAGAATGTTGGGATTACAGGTATGTGCCACCATGCCCAGCATCTTGCAACCACTTCTTTAGTGGTAACTGGTAAGTGTTTGTTATTGTATTGACTTTTTATGTTTTATAAGGCACTTCTTATTTATACTTTTGAACTTTCATGCCTCTGAATACTATTCAATTTCATTTTTGCCAATATAGCAAATAATATTTTTATTCACCTGAAGATTTAAAAAGTAATATATTTGCACTCATTGTAACCTCTTATACCACGATAGGCCACAGGTCACCTATAGTTATTATGCACCTATAATTATGCTGGGGACTCAGTAAATAGCTATAAGAAATTCAAAGAATATTTCATATACATTGACTTAGGCAAGTAGGAAATGTCTTGTATTGGGACTCAGAAAAGGATACTATTTTAGTCATCTTTCCATGGCTCTATTGAAATTCCTGAGTCAATTTAAAAAAAAAAGGTTTATATTGGCTCACAGTGTTGGAGGTTTCAGTCCATTGTCATTTGGTTCCATTGCTTTGGGGCCTGTGGTGAGGCAGTGCAACATCACAGGAGCATGTAGCAGAGGAAAACCTCCCATCAGGCACCACCTCTTAAATACTTCACCACCTTGCAACATGGGCCTTTTAGAAATAGTAGTCAAGATCCAAACTATGGGATATAAGACATAGTGAAGGCTTCAGAAACAAAGCTTCTCTCTGAAATTCTTCTACTTTCCTGGCTCATCCCTCTTTTTCCTTAAGGACAGCCCCAGAAACTTCTATTCCCCCAAGACAGATCATAGAAACAAGAATCCTTTTCTTTAGTCAGCCACAAAAATCAGAAAATATTACTTCAAATTTCTCCCATCTTTCTGTAGAAGGCTTAGTTATCAAAAAGTTCTCTTATTTACCTTGTTGGGTTGTAGATCATAGGCTGCTAATCTCAGAACAAGTCCATCCAATACTTAGCAATTAAGAATGTCAAGAAGAATTAAAATAGATTGTCCTTTCTTGACTTCCTCCTTGGGTCTATTACTATGAGGTCACATCCTTTATGTACAATTACATTTCTACAGTGCTGTCCATGCTTCATTGAGCTGAAGCATAAAGATGGACAGTTTACACTGGGACTTTGTTTCTTCACTCCAAAGGTTCTAGTGTCAGACAAAACACGGTTATATACATTTGTTAGCTTTGTTCTTTTTAATCTGCTTTTTTGTTAGAAGAGTTTCAGTTATGACATTTATGATGGGCAAGAAGGGATTATCCTTTTTTCTGCCTCTATGTACACTTTCGTTAACTTTTTCAACCCTTATATTTACCTCTTTATGTTTGTCCCCAAGGGTTGCGCAGCCCAGCTTATCATGACCATGCTGGGGACAGAGCCTCCCACCAATGGTGTCATCCATCCTTTCTGCAGTGTTTGGCCTTTGAGCATCCTCTGACCTTGGCTCTATGCCTTATATTAGACATGGTGGTACTAAGTCAGTGCTGAGTTCCTTAAATAGCTATGTTTGTGTGCTGTGTAGATAAGGACAGAGTTACCTTGGGAGTTGTATCCCAGGAGAAGGATGCAGTTGAAGATCCACTTGTTCCCAGTCTGTTTACCATGACAGAGCAGTCATGAAGGATGAAGGAAATCATATCTTTGGAGCAGAAATTATTTTGGAGAAGCATGAAATTGTGGGATGAGAGCCAGAGAGCATTTTCTGACTTCCTGACACACACAGATGACTCAAACCTAAGGGTGAGTAGCCTCCTGGGAACACAAGGCTGGAATGGGGATGAAGAGTCTCTGGCCCTGGGTTAAGTAGGGCCTCTTCATTTCTAATGCTGAGTGCGATTTCTAGCTATGTCCCTGTGGTGTCAGTAAATGGAGTGTTTGACCATATTGGGAAGATTGAATTACAGGACTGGGATTTTCTCATAACAGCCATTCAGTGAATAAGTTTTTGATTTAACCACAAATAAATTTGGGAAGACTTAGTAAGAGCTCTCTCTTTTTTTTTTTTCCTTAACAAAATGTCAAGACTTTGCTATTTGGAAAGATTGCTATGTGCTATGTTTTAAGGTCATTCTTACATTTTCTTCATCCTTTCACTTTTTACAAAAAAATTTAAAGAGGAGATTAACTTTTATATTATTCATTTTCCTTGGCCAGTATGGACAAAGCTACTGTGAGACGATGTTTCACAAAAGACTCTGCTAGTATTGCAGAATGTCAAAGGTTTTCCTTTTAAAGAAATAGGTGAATTAAGAACTGGATTTTTGCAAACATTTAAAAAGTACATAGGGTATTTATTTCCGAGAAACTCTGGTGAAAGCATTTATATTCAGCCTCCCTTCTGTCCCTCCTCTCCTCCCTCCCTTCCTCCTTCCCTATCTGTATGTCTCTCCATCCCCCTTCTCAACAGCTCACGCAGCTTCTTTCAGAAGCTGGGACATTCAATTCTTCTGAATTGTTGTTTTTTTGTTACTCATTTGGTTTCTGTATTTTTCCATGTCCAGGGTACTTTGACTTTTTGAAACCTCAAGAAAAAAACACACAATGTTGTCAGTACCAATAAATCTGCATCCAGAGAGAGTCACTTCCTATCAAGGTTTTGAAGTGCTTCATGGTTTTCCGATCTGCTGTCCCTGCTAATCAGCACTGATGTTTCACGTACACACAACATACAATGCCAACTTCTAAACCAGCCCTGTGGTGCCTTCCACTTTAGGAACAAATACCTAGATTATTTATTTCAAACAGTATAAAGTCCTGTTGTATAGCTGAGATCTGTGAAAAGCAGAGTGGTTTGAGCAACATTAGAGGAGGCTGGGCAGGAAGATGGCTGGCTTCTGTGGGAAATGGGAGAGCAGTTTTATTTCGTGCTATAAATTAAGTAGCCTAGTTTGACCCTGCCCAGTAACATGATAACCAATTAATACATTAGTGGTCAGGGATTATGCAGTCTGGTTCTAGAAAGTGGAAAGTAACATTCAATTCCATTTAAATATTCTTCTGGGCTTTATTTTTTCTTCCTGTGCAGCCAAAACCAAGTGTTTATGTAGGAATGAGTATTAGTGAAAGTGACTAGGAACCAAACTTGGTGAATGCTGCAGTGTTCCTTTAACACTTAGAAAAGAAGTGCTGCAAGTAATAATTGCCTGACATAACAGTTATGTGAAGTAATAGAAAGTAGTGATTCTCCCATTTTCTTTAAATTTTATTTCTCCCAGTTCAAAGCTCAAATAGTCCATCCATACTTTGTGGCTTATTCTATGTTTATTCTACTCTTATTCTAAATGTGGCAGATGGCGTATTTTGTACTTACTCCTTAAGACTTTTAAAGAATATTTTTAGCCCAGCTCACATAAATTATTGCTATCTAATAATATATAATTTACCAAATTCCAGCTTTTAGGACACTTTAAAGTCAAAGCAAAAGCTGTAGAGATTCAATAACAAATGTATGTATACAGAAGCAATAATGATGATTTTACTACTTAATAATGATTATTGAACTGGAATTTATCTTTGTTGGTTACACCACAAGTGTGTTAGAATGATCTGAAGTGGAATAAGACTTGCACTTGGGTCAAATAGGAAATTAAATAAAATCACTCGTATTTATATATATATATATGCATATATGTACATATATTCTAAATATTTGGGAAATGAAAGTAAGCCCGATATTCTTGAGACAATGGGTATGGTTAAATATGATTAAGCATGACTTTTTAAATTCTTACAAATGTGGAGCTTGATGAAGACTGGTTTCTATGGAGTCTCACTGATTTAATTTGGGCACACTATAATTTACTGGGCTGGAGTAGAAACAGTAATTCGGTGAGGCCATCGTAAGCTCATTAGAATCACACTGGGAACACTTAATGGTGCACAACCCGCAGCTTTCTGCATCTCTTTCACAGTGATCCCCTCTCGCCGTGCCTGCTGCTTACTACTCCGTGCTGGTGGTAGCACAGTCCTTTTCAAACACACCCCAGAAAATGAGAGGTATTTTTTAAAACAAGATTTAAGTCACCAAGAAACACATAAAGCCAACATTTCAGGGGTGTGTGCATGCTGCGAAAATAAACAACTTCTCATGTATTGTTAATCATGGTAAGATTGGCTAGCTGTTAAGTAGTGTATAGTGCAACGAATCAAAAGCTCAAACATCCTACACAATAGAACAGAAAGAATTACTCTCCCTGAACTGCTATTGTTTCCTGCCTCAGCCTTTCCTGGGCTAATAAAAGGTTTAATTTTAAATTGTGCAAAGGAGATGTAAGCATTATAAAGAAATCCAAGGTTCAGCTGTTTTTCTCACCATCAGGTAAAACACAAAAGAAATTAGACCTTAATACACTACAGGTAAGTGAAGCCTACAGGAACCTGAATGACTGCTCCCTCCCCTAGGCACTTTCTCTTTACTGCTTATTGACATGACCACATGAAACAAGCCTGGGTTCCAACATCTTCGCCTTTCAGATGAGAACATTCTGATAAGGGGTGAGAGCTCTGGTTATGAGGGATATGTTTCTGTGTGCATGATATCAGTTATGCACAGTGGGTGATTTAGTTAAAAGGAGGAGGGACATTTATTCTGATGCTTTACAGGAAGAATAGGGGGAAGGGGAGAGCAAAGGACAGAAAAAGCTTAAAGCTCCCTCCATTCAAATGGGCTCATCTGTTTTCACTTTTACTATCTTCAAAATACTAAGATAAAATTTCAATCCAAAACTTTTTTCTGAAGCTTCAGTTTGCTAAAAAGAAAGTACTGCTGTGTGAATATATGGAGAGGATCAATTCTGACAAAAGCTTCTGAGTTATGGATTTTGCAACATAATGTGACTCAGATTTCTGACAATTGGTAAAAAGAAAAAATAAGTAGTAATGCAAATTTATGAATTAGTTAATATTTCTCAAATGGTATATTTTAAATAACAAAAACATAATGGGAATTTTGTCACATTTGATCAATTTTTTGTTTATTCTTTCATCTATCCACAAATGTATGGCAATTACTTGCTATTTCCTTTTATTAACTGTTATGGTAGCTTAGAATGCCACTAATAACACATCTCTTTTCCTGAAAGAATTAAAATCTATTTTTAAAGTCAGGAACAGTATTGTAAAATTATTTGTTAAAAAAAATTCCATGCCATACCATGTAGCATCAGATTCCACTCCAGGGACTTGGACTTTGTTTCTATTTTGGTGAAGTCACTTATCCACTCCAGGTTCATTCTGACAACCTGGCTGGCTGGTTGTAAGAATGACAGAACATAGATAATGTGCCTAAAGTTCCTTGTTCAAGTCACAGTGGTATTCAACCAATTGTAGCTTCATAATGATGAAGAAATAATTTTCCCTTTACCCTTTATAGTTCTTTGTGGAATGGACCTCCACACAAAAGACAGGCTAATAAGAGAAAAACAAAAGCTTCATGGTATGCATACCTCAATACATATGAGAGATACCCAGAGAAATAAGAGGCTGCTTTGAATGGAGGCTTACATACCAGTGTTCATGGAAACAAAGGAAGGAGATTGTAGGAAATCCCAGACACGGAGTGATGGCAAGTAAATCATTTAAATTGGTGTATTTGTACATTGATAAAGACTGTAATAATTTATAGCCTTCTCTTTCTTATACTGGGAGGGTAACACCCGTACAAATGAAGAATTCTTTTACAGTTGTACATTTTTCTTCAAAAAATATAACTTCAGTTCTTATTTGCAAAGTTTATTTTGGGTCTGTAGTTTCTCAAAATAATCAGGTCAAAGTAATCATTATATCAAAAAAGCATATTTTAGGGTGGAATTTATTTTGGTCTCCTAGAGTCAGTTTTGTGGGGAGCATCTCCTAGTCTCCTATGCTCTGATAATCAAAATACTTAATAGGATATGACATGCATTGTATTATATCTTATATTTGTCTTTCCTCCTCCTGTTAATTTTATTAGTATGTACTTGCAGTGCATGATATTTATATTCATGTTAGGGAATAGATACATGTACTCAACATGTCTTGATTCTGTTAATTACTATACCACCATCAAAATGTGGCTTTCCTATTAAATATCATTTGTCAACAGCCATGGTTTTCAAATATTTCTTAATAAATACTTCTTTAAAAACTCTTATATAAAGTGAGTTAAAACACGCCATTTTAGTATTATAAACTTAATTGAAAAGCTTAAATTTGTAACATATACTCATTAAGAAGCAAGAATACAAGAACAATAAAACTTTTTAATGAATGTAGTGATTTTAATGTTTTCTAAGATAATGTTCAATCAATTGACAGGAATAATAGTGAATTTTTTTTTTTTTTTTTTGGTACCAGTGAGTGAACTTGGGACCTTGTGCTTGCGAGGATGGAACCACTGAACTAAATCCCTGGCCCAATAGTGAATTTTTGTATCAGTCTCAGCACAGAAGTAATTTTAGACTTTTGGTTGTACAGAATAAAGAAAATATTGATTTACAAAGATAAATGTACATGAATAATGACAGGTCTTTTTTACATCCCAGTTTATAATCTCACAATATAATCAATGTAACATATCTGGAAGTATGAAAGGAATACTGGTAAATTTGTTAACTTTTCAACAGTTCAATTTTTTCTGAATTTTGGTAGGTATCACCAACTGAGTCCCTTGGACAATTTCCAATCTTATGCTTAGTAGACAAAAATTGTTATAGTTTACACAGTATCAACATTTATTTTGACTTAAATGCTTATAGGACTCTTTACCCAAATCTTTCTCATAGTTATTACTTTTATATTTTTCATTTGTTAGAAAATTTAATTTCTCCCCCTGCCCTTAACCCCTACTCTTCCCCTCAGACCACTCCAGTTGAAATCGGTGATATGCTTATTGATTTTGAAACACTGGAATGTAGCTGTGCTTCCGGGAGCCAGTAAGTCGGGCAGGTACCTTTAGGGTGTACCACTATTCCTGGGGGGGTGGGTTGTGGCTGACCCTAAAACATCCATTCAAAGTTGTTCTTTTTAAATTTCAGCTAAGAGCCTTTGCAGAAACTCACAGGGCAGGGTCTGGAAGTCACTCCGAGTCATTCTTTTTTAAAAATTATTTTATTGGTACATTTTAGGTAGACAATACGTTTACATTTATCATTGGGTGCTTGTACCTGGACATGATGGATCTTAGTTCTTATTTTTTCCCCCATTACCTGTGCGCCCTTCAATCCCTCCACCCTTCCCTATTTACAGAGATTTAGTTTCATTTTGTTTCTTTTCTCATAATTTTTCCTTTCCCTTTTCTTTCCGCTTTCCCTCCCACCACCCTTACACCTTTGGACCTTTTCCTATTGCAAATTATCAATTATCCATTTTAATCATTTTAATCCTTATTTATACTTTCAGTTTCTCACACTAGAGAAACTATTCAGTATTTACACTTGTCCTATTTATTTCACTTTAGAGTATGGCCTCAATATGCATCCATTTAGCTACAAATGTCTCTAGTTTCTCATTCTTTATGGCTGAGTAGTACTCCATTTTATAAAAAAATCTTCTTTATCCAGTTTCCAGTTGATGGGCACTTGGGCTGTCTC
>NW_004624744.1:32443928-32459398 GCF_000247695.1 Heterocephalus glaber | reverse complement strand
TGTATTCTGTTTGCCAGTATCTTGTTGAGGATTTTTGCATCTATGTTCATTAGGGAGATTGGCCTGCAGTTCTCTTTTTGGGTTGGGTCTTTCCCTGATTTTGGAATCAAAGTCACACTTGCTTCCAGGAATGAATTTGGAAACCTTGCTTCCCTTTCAATTTCCTTGATGAGTTTAAAGAGTAATGGTATTAGTTCTTCTTTAAATGTCTTGTAGAGTTCAGCAGTGAAGCCATCAGAACCTGGGTTTTTCTTTGTTGATAAAGTTTTTATTACATTTTTAATTTCATTCATTGTAATTGGGATGTTTAGAATTTCTATATCTTCTTCATTTAACTTTGGCAATTCGTATGTATCTAAGAATCTGTCCATTTCTTCTGTATTTTCCATTTTTATTAGAGTACAGATTCTCAAGGTAGGTATTGATGATCCTCTGGATTTCTGCTTGGTGTGTTGTAACTTCACCTTTTTTGTTCTTAATTGCATGAATTTGAGCCTTTTCTTTCCTTTTTTTTGATAAGGTTGGCTAAAGGTTTATCATTTTATTTATTCTTTTGAAAAGCCAACTCTTTGAGTCATTGATTTTTTTTGTATTGTTCTCTTAGTCTCCATTGCATTGATTTCTGCTCTGATCTTTATAATTTCCTCTCTTGTATGAGCTTTGGGTTTATTAGGCTCTTCTTTTTCTAGGTGCTTGAGGTTTTGCATTAGGTTGTTAATTTCAGTTCTCTCTGTTTTCCTAATATGGGCATTCACTGCTATGAATTTCCCTCCTAGAACTGCTTTCATTGCATCTGATAGATTCCTGTATGTTGTACTAGCATTTTCATTTACTTGTAGAAACTCTCTAATTTCTTTAATTTCCTCTGTGACTCACTGGTTTTTCAAGAGGGTGTTATTCAATCCCATGTGTTTGCAGTTTCTTATGTTATTGATCTCCAATTTTATTGCCTTATGGTCTGATAATATACAGGGGGTTATTTCAATTCTTTTACATTTATTTAGACATGTCCTATGAGCTAGTATGTGCTATATTTTGGAGAACGACCCATGTGTAGCTGAAAAGAATGTGTATTCTGATTTTATGGGGTGGAACATTCTGGAAACATCTATTAAGTCCATCTATTCAATAGCTTGGTTCAGTTCTAAAATTTTGTTTTTAATTGTTTGTTTAGATTATCTGTCTATTTGTGATAGTGGGATATTGAAATCCCCCACTACAGTTGTATTATTTGATATTTGCTTATTTGATTTTTCATGTCCATTAATATTTGTTTTGTATAGTTGGGGGTATTCGTATTTGGTGCATATATATTTATGATCATCATCTCTTCCTCTTGGATTGCTCCCTTCACAAGGATGTAGTGACCATCTTTGTTTCTCTTAATTAGTTTTGGTTGGAAATCTACTTTGTCTGCAAATAAGATTGCTACCCCTGCTTTTTTCTGGGTTCCTGTGATGTGGAGAGCTGTTTTCCATCCTTTTACTTTTCAGTCTATGAAATTTGTTTTGAGTTACATGTGTTTCTTGTATCCAGCATATTGTTGGCTTTTGCTTCTTAATCCATTCTGTCAGTCTATTTCTTTTGATCGGTGAATTAAGGCCATTAACATTGAGAGTTATAATTCATAGATATTGACTCATCCTTGTCATGATGTTTTGCTGTTGTTAGCTCTTTTATTTCTTTTTTTTCACCCTTTCCCTTTAGTTTCTTACCTTACCTGGTGGCTTCCCTCTGTTGGGTCTCATGGAGTTGAGACCTTCATCATCTTTTTCTAGGCTATTGCTTAGAATTGTTTGGAGTGCTGGTTTGGTGTTCACAAAATTTCTCAGGTGTTCTTTTTCATGGAAGTATCTAATTTCCCCATCGATTTTGAGCAATAATTTTGTAGGATACAACAGTCTAGGTTGAAAGTTATTTTCTTTTAGTGCTTGAAATACTTCACTCCAGGATCTCCTTGATTGGAGTGTTTGTGTTGAAAATCTGCTGTGATTCTGATGGGCTTTCCTTTGTAGGTGATTTGTCTCTTTTCTCCAACTGCCTGTAGGATTTTGTTCTAATGTTGGGTTTCTAGGATCTTGACTATTATGTCTAGGTGTAGAATTTTTTTGATCATGGCTAGTTGGAGTTCTATATGCCTCACTTATATATATGTCCAATTCTCTATTTCTGTCTGGGATGTTTTCTACTATTACTTTTGTGAACAGTTTTTTTTATGTCAATTGTACTTTCTCCTGTTGTTTTGGTGGACTCCTATCAGTCTTATGTTATTCTTCTTTGCATCATCTAGTAGCTCCTGGATTGATTTCTCCTGATCCCTTACTGTTTTGAAGAGATCTCTGTTTTCATGGTCCTTAACTGCAATCCTGTCTTCTATATCTGATATTCAATCTTCAGATTCCCTTAATCTGCCCTGCATGCATTCAATGGAGTTTTTAATCTTCTGAATATCTGTTTGAATATGTTTCATGGATTCCATTTCTTTCTTTTGTTGGGAAATCATGGTTTCCATTTCTTTCTTATGCTGGCCATTCATGGCTTCCAGCATATTTCTGAGCTCTTCTATTTTTTTTAAATCTGTTTCTGTTCTAGAGCCTCTAATCATGTCTTTCACTGTGTTCACTATCTATGTAGTTATCTGGGAGATTATTTCTGTTTTGAATTTTTCTAGAGCTTCATTCATCTCTTTTGTTACTTCCTGTACTATCAGTTCAGGGTGTCCAGGTGGTTGATTATCAGACTTTCACCTCATTTCCCCCAGAATTTGCCTTTTGTGGGGTGGAAGTCTGAGTTTGTGCCTTACTTAAATATCTTCTCATTTTTATTTTTGGTACTCTCCTTGGTTTAATTCTTGGATTTATATTTTAAAGTTGCTTGTTGTAAATATCTTTGTTGATGTAATTAGAACCCTTATGGAATGATTGCTTCTCAGAGGTGTCTTCCAGATATAGCAGGTCTTTAGGCTTTGAATCTCTAATGGTTCTGAGGCTGTCTCATTGTAATTATACCAGAAAGGACAACTGATTAGATCAATCACAACACCTTAGCCCAACTGATACAATCGGCAACACAATAGCATCAAGTGCCTCTTAGAAAATGACAATTTGTGGTAGTTATTAATCTATCACCTTTAACTGGGTGAATTAAATGAAAATCACAGATCAACCCAACATATGTTTATAGTGAATAAACTCTTCAATATAGCAACTTTACCCTTTGGGATGGGGAGTTAGAAGGAGTTGTGGAGGGAGGAATAGGTAAGTAGAAGGATAGGGGAAGGTTAGCCATGAGGCCAGAGGGCACAGACAAGGGAAGGGAAGAGAAGTAAAGAAAGATAAAGAAGAAATATGATTTAGGTGCAGAACAGGAACACAAAGGGAGATGAAGAACAATGTGGGAAAGCAAGGGAGTGAGGCAGAAAGGGAGAGAAGGAAAAGAGAAAAGAAAGAAAAACAAGAAAAAAAAATTAAAACAGTAGCAAAGAAGAAAAAAATTAAAAATAAGAGCAAAAAGTAGTGGTAATTTTGAAAATAACAAATAATAGATAAAAACAAAGGGTCTCCTTCAGGGTATGTCTATGTTGTCACAATAGACAATGTGGGCAGCAGTGTGCAGTTGTAAGTCAATGAGTCTCAGGAAGCCAGTCACAGACTTGTGAGATTCAGGCAGATTTCTGGCTGTAAGTCCCATATTGAGCTCCCTGTCCTCCTGCAGGGTTGAACTCTGCAAGGTTGTACTGCAGGTTCCAGCTGCCTTTCCCCTGAAGATAGTCCAGGTTCTGATGGGAAGAGATGATCCCTCCAACTTACCAAGTAAGGTGGTCTGGTGTGCCTTTATTGCAGAGATTCTCTTCACTTTTCCCGTGAGCTTCAGTTTTCATCAGGGAGACTGAGAGGGGCCCTCTCTCTGTTGTTCACTTCTGCAGTTCAGGACAATGGCCTTTATGCTCCCCTGTGCCTTTGTAGTGTGGGTCCAAGTAGCTGTACAGCCAAGAAGTAGGGAGGCCTGGGGGGACGGGGGCCTGTTGTTGCAGGCGCCTGCACCGCCAAGCTGGAGGCTGGTGGGCAAGCCCAGGAGTCCTCACCAGCTCTGCCTCCTGGTTGAAATTGGGTGGAGCGAGCCAGACTGAGCAGAGCACACTCAGCCCAAGCCTGCTCTGTCCACGTTCACGGCCAAGCTGGAGGCTGGTGGGTGAGCCTGGGGTTCCTCTCCACTCAGGCTCCAGGTTGGTCTCTGAGTCATTCTTTTAGATGACCTAGAGTAACCTTTGCTGATTATAATGCTATGTTCTGTGCTCACAAGTGTTTGTGTCTACCATCTTTCCTTTTAGAACAGGTGATTCATAAGCCTGGCATGACCATACTCCGCATTGAGCCTGCCTCTCCATGTGCTTTCCTATATGATTATGTATGCATTTTTAAAATAAAAGCCCCTGATATTTTGTTTGGGAAGAATACCACTTTGCAAATTAACTCCCAAGCTGTCTTTACCTGTTGCCACCCATAAGCCTCTCACCAGCCCTTTTATCTCCAGTAGCTTATGGGATTTGCCTTCACCCAGTAGTGAATTAATTACATTCAGTTGTACTTGTTCTCCGCATGTTTATAAATGTTTCACTGGGCACAAGATTCCAAGGACACTGTCCCTTTCCTCAAACTGTATCTTCATTATCCAGGGTCTGGTGACAGTCTAATTTTTTTCCTTTGTTAGTCTTCTCTTTCACTCTCCAGAAACTTGTAAGATTTTCCCTGTATTTTAGGAGTTCATATTCTGCTGGACTAAGTCTAAGTCACCATCGTTTTGCTGAAATCTGACCTGACACATAGTGAGCCTCATCTACATGCAAGTTTGTCCGTCCCCAGGTCTTTAAGGTTGGACCCTGTGTTCCCAGAACCAGTTTGTCCAGCAGAGTCTGTTGAACACTTCCTTATTACCTGGCATGTCAACATGAACCAGGCTCCTCCTCTAGGTTTGCAGCCCAGTCCTGACCTAGGTGTCATTCCAAGGAGTCCCATTTTCTTTAACAGGAAAATGGTATTCAAAACTGGTACTTAGGCACAACCTGTGCCTGTGATGATAACAGGGTGATTACTTTTAGACACTTGGAGTGAACAGAGTTATGAGTTACCTACTGACCATGTGCACACAATATCTGTAATCATTTCTATGTCCTTTTATCTGCATTTACATTATGCTAAATATGAGTTGATATAGATGTCTCTGATTCTAATGCACAACCACATGACCATTCTAGCATTTCCTGCTCAAATTCCCTCTTCAATAGTCAAAAATATGACTCCATCTCTCCATCATCCATTTTTTATTTGTTCATTCCCAGTATACTTGTAGAAACATTTTATAATTTTTAACGCATATCCCAGAAAGTATTTTTCAATTATCATTATAATTTTTTAACAGAGGGCTATTTAAAATCCCTTTAAAATGAATTTATTGTTTGAATGCTTCAGCATGTACATTAGCTTAAGATAACATAATCTGTTTTAACTAATGAAACGATAGTTTGTTGGTAGAAAATAGTGCCTAGCTTTTATTTCCTTTGAAATATTAAAGTCTTTTACCTACTGGAACACAGCAGTGTTCCTATACAAGACCCGCATTGGCCTGCCAATCAGATAGGAGATTAAATAGAAGGCATTTTCAGGCTTGTATTCTTGAAGATCTAAGAAAGATGAGAACTAAGCCTTTCAATTATTTTAAATTGTCAACTATTTATCAGGAAAAGTATGAAGACATCTCTGGATCCTTATTTGATAAAAGGAAATAATATAGTTTTTCTCAAGTCACAGTCTTGCAATATGTAGATGGTATGCTGTTATGTGCCCCTTCAGAAGAGTTTTCCAGCCAAGACATCTGCTCTGCTGAATTTTCTAATAGACAGAGGTTATAATGTTTTTAGATCTAAGGAACAACTTTGCAGCCTTGAGGTAAAATATTTAGGCCTTATTATATCTAAGGGAACCCAAAGACTCGGGTAAGAAAGAATTAAACCAATTCTTTCCTTTCCACAGTCCAAGACTCTTAAATAGCTAAGGATATTTCTAGAAATTACAGGCTTTTGTGGCCTTCAGATTATAGGATATAGTGAGATTTCATGACCCCTCTATTAGCTTATAAGAAACCCAAAAGACAGCCGTATTTTAACCTAGGAACCTGGTTCCCAGAGCACATTCCAGAAGCTCAAACGAGCACTTATAATTGCCTATCTACAGGACACTGTTTCAGTTTCTATGTTAATAAAAGGTGAGACATAGCTTTGGGAGTGTTTCTACAACATCAGGCTCAACAGCCTGTAGGGTATTTAAGTCATAAATTAGATATTATAGATTCAGAGTGATTCATTAAAAAGATAAGCCCTAAACAATATAGTTAGAATTCTTCCATTCTCTTTCAAGAGCAAAAAGCAGTCATTTGGGTTCTTTGATTATTGGTTTGATTTTCTGCAATCAAAGAAATTGATGTTGTTTGTCAATTCAGTTGGTGTCAATCATAACATTTGTCTCTGGAGTCATGTTTTGCTAAGTATTACAGATCCACTCTGGAAAAGCTCCTGATCTTAATTGCCCTTCAACACCTGAGATGGTTGAGATTTACTTCTTGTGCCATACTTAACACACTCTTCTGTCCCTTCTCCACTGCCCTGCCCCTGAGAAATAACGCAGTCTAATTCAAGGCATTTCCCTCCTCTGTGGCTGCTGGATTTCAAGACAAAGCTTCCAGAATGGTGAGTTCCCCCTCCCTGAAATCCCTCTAGAGTAAAGTTGACCTTCACTTATCTCTGGGCCATATAAAAAATTGATCTGGGTATAATCCTGGAACTCAAAAAATAAATGTAAAAGTTTTAGTTCAGATTTATCTGTCTTTCAGCCCTCAGGCAAAATTAGAGAATGGTAAGAGCAGCTAATCTGGCTCTGCCCACTTCCTTGCACCTCTAGTCTCCCGTCACTGGCACTGGATGAGATAAAGTCTAAGGGACACCTTAGATTGGGCACAGAACAGGAGGCATAGACAGGAATGCCTTCTTTTCCTTTGTTTCTTTTCAAAATGAAAAAAAACTGTCCTAGGTAGACATCTGCAGCACAGCAGGTTGGATCCTTCTCAGGCCTTCTTCCCTCAGTGCTTGGAATTCATACTTAGCTCCAAAGAGAGTCACCTAGTCTCTTCTACATACAAACCTGGCCTGAGTGGACCCCCACTGGAGATAGTTAAAATTACCTTCAATGGTCTGTCCCTTTAAGAGGGAACAATTGCATATGGCTATCAAACAACTATGGTTATCAAAGCAACAATGAGAAGCCTCTGTAGCTGGGCATTCCAGTCAGATAAACTGTCAACTTAGGCCCATCTTAAAACTGTTTTTGCTTTCACAGATGTAGAAGATTTTTATTCCTTTTGATTCTTATTACAAGAGTCTGTTAATTGATCTACAAAGTTCTGACTAGTCCTTTTTATAGTTATAAATCTAAAAATTATAAAAGTTATTATAATTCAACTTGGCCAAATACATCTGAGTGGACTCTGGTTTATAAACAAGCTGTCTTGTGTGTGTGTGTGTGTGTGTGTGTGTGTGTTTGTGTCTGTTCAATTTGTTACAACAGGTACAGCTGCTGTGTTTGAGCTTTTTTCTTTTTGCATTTTGGATTTTTTTTAAGATGTTTGCCTGTATCCTCTTTGTGGGAGGCTCTTACTAGTTCCTCCCAGTGGAAACCCTTGTTGGCTATATTCATAGCAATCCTGCTGACCTTATAATTTAGCCCATGTATTCTTAACTATTTCTTTGGCTCTGTCTCTTCCAGACTCAAAGCTATACAGCTACCAAGATGACAGTGTCCAGTGCCCATCGAAGGCCTTTAGACAGACCCTCTGTTGAATAGATCTAACTGCTGATCACAACCACTACCCTAGTCAGCCAGAAGTAGCCAGACCTGTCTTCACCCTTTGCCCCCTCACAGCAGTTAGGGGTCCTTCTTCAGAGGCGGAAATATTGCAGATAGGTAAGTTAATTAGATATCTTGTAGGCAGTTAGACAGGGCCAGCCCACAAGGAGCCAACATGGAGGAGAGTGAAGACACATTCACTGAAGGCCAGTATTACAAAAGGAGAGAAATTAGCACACATATGTAGGATAAATAACAGTGATTGATATTCTAAACAGGTATCAATCACCTGGATGGGGGGTCAAGGTCTTAACCCAGCCTCTCCAGGAAATATCCCTGACTCCACCCTTACTGAAACTTCTTCTATACTTGCTGCAAGACTTGCTCCTCCATTTGATCCCCATTTAATCGATATTACCTGGGTGACTATAATTGTAATCTTATTGGTTGGTCATGGTTTTGTCCGACCTCATGCCCACCTTGTAAAATTCCATTAGGTCTTATAGTTTTGTACCCACCTCACCACATGGCTCTGCTGTATAAAACATCTTTGAAATGTGGGATGGGTGGGCTACCCATTTTCTGGTCCCCCTTCTGTGTCTCTTAGAAGCTTTTTTTCCTCTCAATAAATACTTCCTACTCTTAAAAAAAGAGAAATATTAATGCCTTTTATGTGAGGAAACCAATAATATTCTGACTTGTTGAAATTCTATACATGATTGTAACAATCATACCTAACTTAAGGTTTGTAATTTAAAGACCATGTTTTAATAAAATGAACTGGTTATGTGACATTAACCAATTATGCTTTGGGAGATATCTTCTAATTTTTATTATAGCTAAAAGTAGAACCACTTGTTCTACTTGTGTAAATTTAGAAAATAATAGGATTTTTTTAAAGAATTCTGTTTTCTCACCATGAAATGGACAATATATTCATTTGATGGCCTTGGAATGACAAGGTGATCTCTTTGTAATTCTTCAGTTCTAGCTAGCATGGTCACTTATAAATTTTGGAATTTAAGAAATATTTTATGTTATTGGATTGTAATTATATATCCAAAATATTATCTGTTTACTAAAATTTCATTATATATCAATTTATTTTGTTATTACTATATCAACATCATCAGTCTTTAACAAGCAAGATATGAGGAATTCCAAGACAAGTCACACGTTATGGTTACTTCTCTAATTGAATGTTTATCAAGCATCCCACAGAATTAATAAGCCTGGGTGAAAACATCACATAAAACAAGAGCAATGAATGTTCCTATATGGACTGAATTAGCAGATTGCAGTTTCTAGGGCCTGATTCATGTAACATTTTGCAATTTAAGTAGCCAAAAGTTTAATAAGCTACTTCCTGATAATGTAGCTTTTATAACATTTATAATACTCTAACTTGAATATCATAAAACTTAAACTTAAATCATGTTTTAATAACAAGCTTTTCAGTCAGAAATGAAAAACTCTATGTTTGAGTATACTGTATATATTAAAAATGATGTTATCACTTAACGAGAACCATAGAAGATCATTTTCAAAACTCATTTCATAATGTTTGGAGGAGTTGAGTTCATTTTGTTGCAATTAAAGATAATCATGAAGGACAAGGAAATAGGACTAGTATTTAATTTTACTGTGAGTGATTTTATGTTAGGGCAGAGCAAACTGATTTTATTTTGTATTGTCACTGTGGCCGACACTTGTTGAATTCCCAGGTGACAGCAAACTTTGATTTGCCTTTTCTCTTTGAAACTAGTTCAATTAATAAGATAACTAAATTTTCTAATTTTAAGCATAAACATATATTTAGTATTAAAGGTATTATTTTACATCACAGAAAATAAAATTTTATAATTTATTAATAAAAACATTTATGCAAAATAAAGTAATGTCCTACCATAGGTTCTAAAAAGAGACAATATATTTCAGAATTTTGATATTGAATAGACACACAAAGGATAGAATGTTTTGAAAAATGACCAATCCAACACTGCAGACTTGCTAATTGATGATTTTCTTTTCATTAGAAATTTCAATAATTGCACAAAGGAGCAGAATCTGTACCTCATAATGTGATAATCTGGTTGTAGTTATTATATTGATGATCCCAGGAAGTTAAAATTTAGTAGATTTATGTTTATGTAACTTTTTGTCAAAAATTTTTTAAAAATCTTAAAAATACAATTCACATGTATTTGAATAAAGTATATGGGAACTTCAAAATCCTCCACAGAACTCCAGGAATTTGTGGTACATATTTTGATTCTGTTTTGTCTTTTTGCAGGGCTGAAGACTGACCCCAAGGCTTTGTGGATGCTAAGAGAGTGCTTGTCCACTGGTGGTGCACCCCCAAAGCCCACATGCTACATATTTTGAAAGCTGTATATAGAACTAAATCCAAACTCTGCACTCACCCACTTTTCAAACTCATTTTTATTCTGAGCCCTGCCAGAGTCAGTCTCATCTGCAGTAAGAGGCCTTTCAGTCATGGCATTTTCTTGGATTCTCCATTTTATTTCCAATTGTATAATGTAGAGGAAAGTGAATATCTTTCCTTCCCATATTATTTTCATAGATAAGGCTCCTGTAACAAGGTAGACTGACGCAACGTAGGACAAAGGGAGTGCAATCTAATGGTAGTAAACCAGCGGGGGACTTACCAAGACTGCTTTGTCCAGAATTGTCTCTGATTCTCAGAGGTAAGGGTACATCTTTCCTTTGATTGAGAATGGGCCGCCACTCATGACAAGGTCTTATAACCTGTTTAAAGGAAAGACCAGAAGACTTTGTAGGATTCTTATCCTGCATCAGGGGAGAAGGAGGGAAAATGAAGGTGGCTTTCCTAATTCTGCTGTTTTCTCAACTGCAAAGATTCCATGTTTTGGGGTGGCATTTCCTGAACCTCATCAGTAGCTTTGTCTTGCTATTCTTATTCTCTCTCTCTCTCTCTCTCTCTCTCTCTCTCTCTCTCTCTCTCTCTCTCTCTCTCCTCTCTATCTCTCTCATCTTCTTGGAAAATATTTCCTAAATGGTTTTACTCTCAGTTCTCCCTGAGGACTGTCTGCTTCACTGCTTTACTCCCATAATCGCTCTCCTCCTATGCCCAGACAGGATCAAATCTTGGCTTTTTGCATCACCCAGAGAGGGCAGGGATGTGCCTGGCACTTCAGTCCTTCTCCAGCTGCTTTCCAGCAAGGCCTGGGTGACTTGCTCAGTCAGAGCCTAACATAGATAGTGCTGCCTTAGTTGGGCTACATTTTAGTACTGGGTGCATTGGAAATGGTGCATGTTTCCCCCCCTGGTCTTCCTCCTCTTCCTTCTTCTTTCTCCTTCTTCTCCTCTTCCCCATCCTTCTCCTCCTCCTCTTTCTTCTTCCTTCTTTTCCTCTTTCTGCTACTTCTTCTTTTCATTCTTTTGAGACATGTTTTCACGATGTAGTGCAAGCTGACCTTGAACTATGTAACTCAGGCTGGCCTTGAACTCCCATCTTGCTACCTTAGTCTCCAAGTGATAGGGCTACAGGCATGCCCCACCACATCTGGCTTTTCCACTTTTCTCTTTATGGTCCTGCCCCAAATCAGGAAAGTAGGCCTATGGGCCCAGTCATTTATCTACAGGGAATGCTTTGCTCTGAAATGGTCAAAAATCTATAATGAGGGTGTTTCAGGCTGTTGTTGATTACTGAAATATAATTTGCAGAAATTCCTACATCTTTGGGGTGGAACTTGACCAGATTAATAAAATAGCATCTGTAATGTATAAGCTGTGAACCAAAAGTCTTAAGGAAGATAGACTAATAGGATCAAGGCATATCAAAAGCTACCGTTTATCAAGTTGTAGGTCTCTGGCACCAACTGGTTTAGTTTCTGGAAGGCAGAGAGGGTATCTGGTATAATTTGGATTTTAAACATCCTCCAAAAGCCCATATACTAATGGTTTGTTAGCCAGACCATGGTGCTATTGGGAATTGATGGCAACTTTGGGAGGTGGGAGGCAGTTAGGTCATTGAGGGCATGTCTTTGTAAGGTATAGTGGGAACCCTGATCCTCCCTCCCTCTTTTTTTCTTCGTGCCTACCACAAGGTGAGCATCTTTGCCATACTGCAAGCTCCTTGCTAGAATGATCTACTTCACCATGGGCCCAAAGTGGGGGCCCAGCCAACCATGGCCTGAAATCTCTGGAACCATAGGCCAAAATAAAATTTTTCCTCCTTTTATTTGCTTATCTCAGGTATTTTGTCACAGTGACAGAAAGCAAACTAACACAGAATCTTTGAGCCACTGGTGACTATCACAGGAGCAGACAGATAAGGCATCTACTAAGAGTGTGTTTAGTAAATGTATTACTCAAAATGGTTCTTGAGACTAAGATGGTGCACTATAGAAAGGAAAGAGAGGGAGGGGGGAGAGAGAATGAGAGAGAGTAAATAGAGGCAGCACAAGTAGTAATTAATAAATTAATAGCTGGAACCTTGGACCTACATTAACCAGTTTGAATATGAATATTGATCCTCTACTACTTTTACTACTTTGAGAAAGTTATTTCCCATGTCTAAGTTTCTTCTTCAATAACATGGGAACAATTATGTTCTTTACTACATTTTAATGGGATTAAATGATTCAATATTTATAATATCATAAACCTCCTAATAAGAAACATATAAATGTGTATTCAACCAATCACTTAAACAATAAGATAGTTAAGGGAAGATTAAAATAGAACTGATGATTTGAACCTACATGACATTAGAATGTAAGGTTGGATGAATATTATTGAATTGGGAAGAAAGTTTTCATTAATTTTGGAATTTTTAAAATAAATTTTTAAAAATAAATTTAATAAAATTACTATTAAAAATTTTAAAATAAATCCTGGCTTTCCATTCATGAAGTTCACAAAGTTATATTAGGCTCAGAAATATTACCCTTCCAAATATCTGATTAGAGGTTTATTTAAAATTTAAGACATGCCAGGCAGATCAATACAGAGTATTTGTCCATCTGGCTCCCCTCTGTCCTCCTTTTTCTATAATAGGGTTATTATAGAAAAATGTGATCTTTATGCCATATTTTTTACAGAAACTTTTTGACCCAACAATATTGTAAGACTTCAAAAGTGTTAATACAGATATAAAACTATGTGTATACTGTATTTCCAGTACAGCCTATAGATAAATCTAGTATCTATGATTTCAGATAAATAAGGTTAAAAATTTAATGTGATTTGTGTTGTCCTTAAATTGGGGGATATTTGATGTTACTCTTCCTCATTGAATTGTAAAACAGGTTCTGAGAGGGTGAATTACAGGAAGGCACCTATTCCTCCCAGCTGATACTGCTTGCAAAGCTGAGGGCACTGAGAAGTGCTGCCCCTTGCCTCCTCATGAAGGCTATGTATAAGATACACGACACCAACCACACACAGTGGCCCTGCTAAGCCTACATCCAACGAGATGTAGAATTGTTTGCTACTAATACTGCATAGCTTGGAGATAACTTTCAACACAATTTGGACCTGCTATTAGATAACAGATGTCAGTGTTTTATTATGAAAAAATACAGAACTTATAAAGTGAAGATAGGCTAAAATCATTCTTGGGCCATTCTCCATGTATCTAGCATTTCAGTGAGTTCCTAAATTTGAAAACAAATATATAGTAAATCAGAGCTTGAATGTTTATTTCCTATTTAAATTTTTTTTTTAAAACAAACTATTCCTCATCTTAACAACTGTGAAGATCAAGTAAAGTCATACAGGTAAAAGTAACCTCTAAAAGTAAACATAAACTCTAAAGCCCTTTAAAAACTGCTAGATTTTAAAACTTAAGTGTGGAGTGTTAATAATTTATGGTTTATTATTTTGAATCAATGTATAATAGTACTACTAACAATAAGTATAATATATTATACACAACAAGAAAATAAGAAATGATTCAATGCCATCTTTGTTTTTTAAGTGATATTATAATATAAGCCTAATTATTTATTAACTTTCAAGAACCATGGTGCTGTAGATCAGATTGATGGCTCTATTTTTTAAAAATATGATTTCCAGGCTTTTGGGGCACTGTCTCTCCCACCACTCCTGGCCCAGAGGAAAGGACTTTTGGGCCACCCTTCATCCCGCCACTCCTGCCCCAGAGGAAAGGGCTTTTTGGCCATCTCTCCTGCCACTCCCGCTCCAAAGGTAGGGGCTTCTGAGCTGCCATGCCACTGCTCCTGGTCCAGAGGAAGGGGTTTCTGGGCCACCATCCAGCCCACCACTCCCAGCCCAGAGGAAGGGGCTTCTGGGACACCATCCCTCCCACCACTCCTGGCCTTTGTCCCACCTCTCCCAGCTCAGAGGAGGTGAGCTGTGTAGATGCCAACAGAACCCCCCCCGCCCAGGTCAAAATGAGAAGACACATAAATAAGTCTTAAAACCAGACTTCCAGGTCACCTACAGCAACCCCAAAGGGAAATGAGATGGAACACTCTGATACTCAACCACCTAGATGCACTGAATGGGCAAAAAAAAGGGGATCTGGAAAGAAATGAAATCAGAAATAATTTCTCAGATAACAGGAGAGATTGTGCTCCTAGTCCAAGACATGATTAATAAATCTAGAGAGGAGCTGAGGAACATGATGGAATCCCAACACAGGAAACAAATGGAATCCATAAAACACATGCAAATAGATTTCCAGGAGATGAAAAACTCCATTGAAAGTCTACAAAGCAGAATGAGCCAATGTGAGGACAGAATTCAGATACAGAAGATAAGATTACAATTAATGACCAGGAAAAGAAAACTTGTTTCAAAATTATAAGGGAACACGAGAAATCAATCCAGCAGCTGCTAGAAGATGCAAAGAAGAACAACATAAGACTGATTGGAGTCAAAGAAGAAACAGGAGAGAGTGCAGGTGACATAAAAAAACTCTTTGCAGAAGTAATGGCAGAAAACTTCCCAAGCAGGGGAAAAGAAGTTGACAAAGAGATAAGTGAGGTATATAGGACTCCAAATAGCCTTGATCAAAAAAAACATACACATAGGCATATATTTGTTAAGATTCCAGAAACTCAACAGAAGAACAAAGTTCTGCAAGCAGTTAGAGAAAAGAAACAAATCACATACAAAAGAAAGCCCATCAGAATCACAGCAGACTTCTCAACACAAACCATCAAGGCAAGAAGATCTTGGAGTGACATATTCCAAGCCCTAAAAGAAAAGAGTCTCCAACCCAGATTGATGTACCCTGCAAAACTATCTTTCAAAATTGATATAGAAATAAGATACTTTCATGACAAAGAGCACCTTAGGAACTTCATGGATACCAAACCAGCACACCAAAAAGTTTTACACAATATCCTAGGAACAGACATTGAAGATCACAACCCCAGGAAGGAAAGCAGAATGAACCCATCTGGGACAACAAGTGATTAAATGTAAAGGGGGAGAACCCAACAAAAAAGAAAAAGTCATGGCAATGATAAGTCAATATGTTTCAGTTATAACCATCAACATTAATGGTCTCAATTCACCAATCAAAAGAAATAGACTGGCAGAATGGGTCAAGAAGCAAAA
>NW_004624744.1:32427425-32439913 GCF_000247695.1 Heterocephalus glaber | reverse complement strand
AAATAGGGAAGGGGGGGGTGAAGGGAGGGTAGGAATGGGGAAAAAATAAGAACCAAGATGCATCATGTAGAGGTACAAGTTCCCAATGAGAAATGTAAATGTTTTGTATAGCTAAAATGTACCAATAAAATAATTTAAGAAAAAAATATGATTTCCTCCTTTATCAATAATTACCAACTCAATTTATAGAATTAAATTCCCATGTTTTTCATTTACTTAAAAGTAAAAATATCATTCTAACTCATTTTTGTCACTCTCATCAAAACAATAATTGTCAGTACATTGTGTTTTCATTTTGAATGTTATATAATGTGCTTTGAAAGTGAATTTTAACAAAGGTCAGTCTGTACACATTTAATTATATTGAGAGAATTTTTCCCATCTCTTTTATAGTGTAGGCTTGTCTTAATTTTCTACCTAAGTTAATAGAAAAAGGGTTTAATTAACCCTAAGTTTTCTGACTTTTGGCTTCTCTATAAATTCAATACAAGCTAAAGAAATATTCTAGATGTTGATGACTGAACAAACAAAGCCAAATACTTACTCTACATTTGTTTGAAAATACATAATGATAGAAGTTATTTGTACATTTCAGTTGCTTTAATGAGTAGTTTTCAGTCTCTCATTTTTGATTCACACTAACATGTACCCATTCTTATTCAGACCCAATATAATCTTGCCAGGCAATGTCCATAAGAGTTCATAGTGTGATCTTCATATACAACATAGTTCAACAAATGTTTCACACCAGAAGTGCTTTGTAAGCATGTCAAATTTTTGTGAACTGGGCTGTAAATTATCAGAAGCAATAAACTCTATCCAAGTTGACAGCTGATATCTGATCTGAAAAATAATGTATTTTCCTTTAAATGTTGGTGTCCTGTCACTTTGCATTGCATTGATACAAACAGCTTTACAAGATGAAAATTACTACATAAAATAAAATATTTCTTTTATAAATACAATAACTAAAAAACAAAACTGAACAAACCAAAAAAATCAAAGCTGTTCCTCTGCTTTTAATATCTTGAAATTCCTCTGCCCTCTAGGAGTGTGATGATCTGTGTGTAAAATGTTGTAGCAATCTCCTAACAATTTTCCACAAATATAGTGCCTTAAAACAACAGCATGGATTTATTGTCTTACAGGTTTGGAGGCCCAAAGTAAAAAATGGGTATACTGGGCTAAATTTAACCTGTTGTTAGGGCTGTGTTCATTCTCTGAAAGTTTTAAGGTGGAGGTTATTTTAAAAATGGTCTTTGTCCCTTGTTTCTGGCACACAACTCCTAAAATCCTGATGAAATATCCACAGTGGAGAGTGTCTTTAGTGGCTGATTGACTCTCAGCTGAGGTCCCCTAGCTTTAGAATGGGAACTGGTCACTATAAAAACCAAGTTTGATTAGGAACTTTAAGACCTTCAGCACCAACTTTTCTGGGAAGAGGAACTAGGAATGGTATTCAATCATCAGTGTTCAATGAATTACTCATTTGTGACCATAGAATGAAACTCCCATTAAAACACCAAGTCATGGGGTTCTGTTTGCTTTTGGGTTGGTGAACATGGAGATGCTGGGAGGATGGTGCTTTAAAAAATGACATGAAAGTGCCACATAGTACCCTCCCTCACCTTCCTCTAGTCATCACTGTTATTTGACTGTTTTGATTAGTGTCTTTTATTATAAATCACTAATATTATTAAAAGTAATTAATGAAATTTTGTGAGTTCTTTTAGTAAATCACTGAATAAAGGGAAAGGTGCATGTGGCTGGGTCATGGGAACCTTCAAATTTGTACTTGGCCATTAAGAACATGGAAGCCTGGACACCAGGTTGCAGCTGGCTTCTGACATGGGGATAGTCTGAGACTGACTCTTTAGGCTCTAGGGGACACACTAATTTGGGAGTTGGAGTCAGAATTCAGTTGAGTGGTTGGGCACTCACTAGTGTCAGAGAATCAAAGAATTAGTGTTGGGACAGACACCATATATTTGGTTTTGGTTGTCTTGATTAGTTTTCTTATTGCTGAGACAACATACCCAACACCTAAAGTTAAAGGAGAAATGGTTGATTTAGCTCACAGTTTGTAGAGGTTTCAGTTCATAATTAGCTGGCTCCATGGCATGGTGTCATGGCAGAGGGGCTTTGCAGAGAAGAAAATGTTTGTGGCATACAGAAAGCAGTAAAAGCAGCAAAGTAGCAAGGAAGCAAGTGACTAGCAGCAAGCAACAATAGCAGCCCTCTTTGTCCATTATATTCTATCCAGGTGGACAGCATACCCTAAGGGTGGGTCGCACTCACACCCAGGTATGGCACCCTTAATTCTAGCATTGCACAATGAATCAATCTCAGCATTAAATCCTCTGAAAAGCCCCCCTACGACCACAGGAGGCTTTCAGAGGACATCTAAATGTAAGCCATAATACCTGGTGAGCCCAAATTAATCCCGAGTTCTTTCAATGTGGAGGAGGCAGATAGGGGAGTCAATGTCAGAATAATAGGACGTGAGACAGATTCAGCCAGTTACCGCTGGCCATGCAGATGGAAGAGGCCATGAGGCAATGAAAGTAAGAGGCCTCTAAAACTGGACAAGGCAAGAAAATGCACTTTCCCTAAAAGGAGTTTCTCCAGTGCTCTAGCTTGTGACTAGATGTCCCCCAAAGCCTCAGGCTGTCAAAGATGGGGCTTTGTGAAGGTGGCTGGGCCTCAGGTGTGTGTTGCTGGAATTGAGGACATGATGCAGAGATTGATTCTCAGTGCAATGTTAGGATTAAGGGTCATCTACCCTGGATGTGAGTACTACCCATCCTAAGGGTGAGTAGCCTGGATAGGATATGATGGATAGAAAGAGGACTGCTATTGTCAATTGCTGCTGTCATCACTTTTTGCCTGCTGTTTTTGTCAACTTCTGCCTGCTTTGAACTATTTTTCCTCTGTGATGCCCCTCTGCTGAGTCACCCTGCCTTGGAGCCAGCTGATTACAAACTGAAACCTCTACAAACTGCGAGACAAAAATAAACCTTTCCTCCTTTAATTTTGGGTGTCAAGAGTTTGTCTCAGACACAAGAAAAGTAATTAAGAATTTGCTATAAAGAGTGAGGTCATTGCTGTGATTGTACTTGGTCTTGTGGTTTAGGAGCCTTTGGATCTGGCTTATGGGAACAGTTTGGAAAGATTTGGAGATGCCAGCTGAAGCAGAAACCCTGCAACGTCTTAAGCTATACTTGGTGGTCAGAGCTCAGAAGCTCAGAATGGTGATATAAATTCTGGGGATAAAGAGTAAGCTTAGGAAGTTTCTACTGGGAAGAACTTTATTTGCTATTGGGACTCTAGACAATGTGTATTATGGCTTGTCAGAAAGTTTGGATTTTTTTCCTGTCCAGAGATTTTTGCCTGAGACTAAGATTAAAGGTGGTAGACTATTTAATCTCGCAGAAGAAATTTCAAGGCAGTCTAATGTTAAGGCTGTGACATGGCTACTCTTGGGGGCTTTTAGTCACATTTATGTTGAGCATCAAGAACAAAGAGCCCAGTGGAATGATTTAAAACGTTGTAAGTTTGGCCAGAAAGGAAGGACCAGTAAAGCTGTGAACTGAAAGGATAGAGCAGAGGAGCTCTTGGTTGCTGAGAAGGAACAGGACAATGGAAAAGGTGGCCTGAGGAAATCATAAGAAAAATCAGGATTCCAGCCTTTGCATCCTCAAGGTTTCAAAGGAAAGAATTTACTTTACTTTGAGAAGAGAGCCCCAGAACACTATGTTCCAAAATGGCAGCAGCCTAGAGAATCTGTTCCTCGGAATTGGGTTCAGAGTGCTCAGCAATCTAGGCACTCGACCCCTACAGCCAAGAGAGAGGGAAGCCTGGCTACTGCTCCAGCTGGCATCAGACCTTGGCATCATCCACAGAGCACTGGTTTTATGCACATGCAGAATGCGAGAGTTGTAGGGTCAAGAAAGCTTTCACCCAGATTTCAGAAGAAGATCTGGGTCACCAGGCAGTGTGCTTCTGACAGGGCAGTGTGTGAAGCTGTGAGTGTGAAGTCAAAGATGCAGTGGAGGTCCCATAAGCTTGGAGAAGCCAGGAATGTGGATCATCCAAGGAAAGCTGTAAGGAGCAAGCAAAGTTGGCCAAAGAGAGAACCCATGGGAGCTACAACCATTTCCATGCCATAGGGACAGAGTCACCCAAGCCCTTTGGAGTTCACATCTTGCCACCGGTTACACCAAATGCTGGACATGGGTCAATGGAACTTAAAGTTTACTCTGCTGTATTTTAGACTTCCTTTGCCCCTGTTCCTTTCTATCTACTTATTTGTACCTTTTGGCATGGTAATGTTTATCTTTGCCACTGTATTTGGAAGTGTTTAACTTTCTTTTCATTTGTACAGCTAAGAGCTGCCTTAAATCTCAAAGGAGACTTTTGTTTTGTACTTTTCAGCAATGGTGAACAGTTAGGACTTGGTCAACTCTTAGAAATGGACTAAATGCCTTTTGGATAAAGGAAAATGCATGAGTCTTTGGGGACCAGCCATGGAATGTTATGGTTTGTGTCTAGATGTCCCTCCAAAGTCTTATGTGATCATAGGTGTAGCTTTTCAGAGATGGCTGGATCTAGAGTGTGTGGTGCTGGGATTAATAATGTAATGGTGAGATCGATTAATGGATAGATGCTAGGATTAAGGGAATCCCATCCTGGATGTGAGTGTTATCCACTCTCAAGGTTGGTAGCCTGGATAGAATATAATGAATAGAAAGAGAGTTACTGCTGTCATGTGCTGCTTTTGTGCCTTCTGCCTGCCATGAATGGTTTCTCTTCTGTGATGCCCCTCTGCCATGCCACCCTACCTTGGAGCCAGCCAGTTATAGTGTGAAACCACTGCAAACTGTGAGCTGAAATAAATCTTTCCTCCTTTAACTCTGAGTGTCAAGTATTTTGTTTAAGCAATGAAAAAAGTAACTGAAACATGAAACAATCCAGAGTAATTTTATTTAAGAGTCAATTGATTGACAACCATAATTTAATTTATAATTTCAATTGTAACTGTAATTCCCTCTTGGCACTTAAGATAACAACCACAGGTTTAGAGAAATTAGAATGTGAATATTTGGAGGGATTTGCTATCCTGGCTTTCACAAATAGGGAATATATTCTGTTACAGGAAAAATAATCTGATTATTTGGCAATCTAGCATTTTATTATACAAATGCAAGATTCTACAAATTATATTGCAATACTAGAATTTTGATATATTGAAGGAGTACTTGAGTATGTGAAAAAAAAACAGCTTAGCCTTCAGAAGACATGATTTCTAGTGCTTGGTCTGTCTGGCTCTATTGAACTTTGGCTGATCATTCCAAAACCTTGAATTTTATCATTAATTGAAAGGATGATATCACTAATTCAAAAAGTTTTTGACACAATGAAGTGAAACAATGTAGGAGAAAATATATTGGAAACTACATAGTGCTGTTCCAACATTGTGTTATTAAAAAAGAAAACTATTGGCTTGAGCTCAGAAAAATTGTAACACATTTAATAGTTATTATGACACACATCAGTGCCATTTAAATTGCAAAAACCCCTCCTCAAAAAAAATCCCCTTTTATCTACTGCACATTCTCCACGATACGTCTCTTGCCACCCTTCTGTTCCAACTCACTTGGAATCATAGCCAAAAGAAACAAAATTTCATAGTGTGGAGGAATGAAAGTAAGGAAAAGTTTTAGAACTGCTACTTAAGATTTTTTTCCATTGGGAGAAATTGTGTTCAAGAAGGTTAAATCTTATAGCAAATAATAGAGACAAAATAAGAAAGAAGCTTAAGGATAAGAGATTGAATTTAGACAGCAGGAGTAACTTCCAAAAATGAAAGTCACTAACAGTTAAATTGGGATGCTAAAAGAAGTTTTATATCGTCCTGATTTCGAGGTCTTTGAAAAAATGAATGTGGATTTATTCTTACTTCCTATAAAGAAAATTAAATATCTCTGACTTCATTTTAAAAGTAGCAAAAGGGAGTCCTTACTGTAGTAACATTTTCACTACCAAAGAACATTTTGTTCTTTTCTAGAATGATTTTGGATCTTCTAAGAGTATTATATGTCTCCAAATAAAATTTAAAACCTATTTTTCATCAGACAGACAGTAGATTGAAACCATATTGGTTCTTCTCTGCAAAAACCTGGTGGATACAGCTCAGTCTCATGAAGGAACAATGAAGCTACAGATGCTCACATTTGTCTTCCAGAGCACACATGCATGGCTCCTTGGGATGTATATCCAGCAGGTTTTTTCTAAGTATGTACACTTTTAAATTCACACACTACTTTCAAAAATTTCTTTTGAAAAGCCAATTTCTTTGCTCAAAATTTTATTTGTGAGTTTAATCTAGACTGTGTGAATGATTTAATTCTTTTAAATAATTTTACCCCCTATTGTGATTTGAATTGGAATTATTCTTATTTAAAAGAAGTATATGGGACAAGTACATCTTTTCTATGTTGAGTATTACAAACTAATAATATGGCCTAGTGGGAGTCTCTTTAATATCCTTCAATAACATTTCTATTTTGTTCCATAAAGTTCTGGTATAGCTATAGGATTATTCATCAATGAGATATAGATTTCATTGGTATTGTAAATAATATCTTGCTTTTCTTCTTTTACCCAAAATACCATTTACACAATAAAATATACACAAAACATGTATGGAAGGTTTAGCACTTATAAAGTACAAATGAAAATCAAGGAAAAAATCCTCCAGATATCTTCCTTATGTCCCTTCTGCAAACTAACTCCTACTATGGTTAAAGTAGTCCTGTTCAGGTACTGAAAGGAGGGATGGAGAAAGGACAGCTAACAAAGTGAAAGGGTGCAGTAAGGTAGGAAGAATGACTTTTGCTGTTCTGCAGCACAGTAAGATAACTATGTTTCACATCTATAAATTCAAAATAGCTCCTAGAGATAATTTTGAACAGTCCCAACACTAAGAAATGATAAATGCCCGAGGTGATAGATGTACCAATTATCCTGATCTAATCATTATAAATTGTATGCATATATTGAAATATCACATTGACTTCATAAATATATGCAATTATTGTATTTCTATTAAAACAGAAGCATATTAAAATCCCTGCATGCTCAAGCTTATTCTCTTAACTTGTGCCATAATCACTTTTATACTTTATTATTTTACCATATAATTAGATACATGTAACAGTAGACTGTAGGTTTGTTTGCTTTTGAATTTTATATTAATAGCTTAATATAATCTTTGGTGTCTTGTTCCTTCACTTATTATGTTTATGAGATTCAAACCAGATGTGTGAATATATCACAATTTATTAGTTAATTCACTGGACCTATGTCATGGTTAGTTCTATGTGTCAACTTGGCTAAGCTATTTCACCCTATTTTTAATTAATTTTTCACGTAAGTGTTACTCTGATGGTATTTTATAGATGTAGCTGGCATCTACCTTTACTTGACTTTATGTGGAGATTATCTTTGATAATATGGGTAGGCCTAATCCAATCAGATAGATGGAAGAGAGATAGATTGATGATAGATTATAGATAGATGATAGATAGACTCTATTGGTTCTGGTTCTCTGCAAAATTTTGATTGATACAATGAAGCTATAGACTTTGCTACTTTTCTGTTCTGAACACATGTTCACACCCTTGAGGATAAATATGTAAGGTATTTTTCTGAATGTATAAACTTGCCAATTTATTAGCATACACACACTATTTTAAAAAATACTGTACATTGCTATCAGCACTGTGTAAGATCTTTGCTCTGCATTCTCATCAATACTCTGTTTTGCCAGATAGTTCCACTTTAGCTTAGTAAGTGTGCAATATCTTGTATTTTTAATTTTTATTCCACTGAATAATATTCATTACTTTTCATATCTGTATTGGCCATTTGGATAGCTACTTTTGTGATAGTTTCTTTACTTTTTTATTGAATTACTTGGTTTTATCAGAGTTTTATGTATTGATTTTAACCCTTTATTTCAAATGTCTTCTTCCTTTCTATAGTTTTTGCACTGTTTTGTTACCTTCGTTAAATTTTTCTCATACATAAATTTATTAATTTTGACTTTTATTGCCATTACTATATATGGGTTTTTAGGAAATCAATTTATTCCTTAAGATCTTAAATATAAATTCTATAATAGCTTCTAAAATCTTTACAAATTTTTATTTCATCATTAGGTTTTAATTTACCATCAATTATTTTATATGTAATGAAATATAGAACCATTTTTTTTCTAAATGTCATTTGATTGCCTAGTACCATTTTTTTGAAATGGCCATACTTCCCATTTCTCTATTATGCCTCTCCATCATATACCAAAGTCTCACCAGCATATGCATCTGCCTCTTGATTCTGTATTATTTTCACGTGTTCTATTTCTTTATACTTGCTTCAATTCCAAAAACTAAATGACTGTATTTCATAATATGTCAGGATATCTTGAGACTAAGTCCTAATTTGATTTTCTCCAAGACTGTTTTGATTACCATTTTTTGCATGTTGCTTTAAAAATCAACTTTAAAGTTCCACAATGAAAGAAAAAATTATAGCATTGAATATAAAAATGAATTTGCAGAGAATTGGTGTCTTCATAATACTTTATTCTTATACTTATGAATATGACATATTTTTCCATTTATTTTTAAAATGTTTTAGTTGTTTGATATTTTCTCAGTAGTTTGCATCTTTTGCCAGATTTATTCACATGTAATTTACTATATATACATATAATGCTACTACAAAGGATAGTAGGTTCAGTTTGATTTTGTATAGTTATTGTACAAAGAAATCAAATTGAATTCTGCTTCAGTCTCTCATTAGTTGTGATACTATAGTATTCTCCTTAATTTTGTGCTTCCTCTCTAAGTTTTTGGGACAGTAGTAAAAAAAACTCCATGAGTATAATTGTACTATTTTATATTTTCACCTATTCTGTCTAATATTGTGAGGTTCAAACAAAAGATATTAATACCCAAAATATATAAGGAACTCACATAAAGCAACAGCAAAATAACCAATACTTTAATTTAAAAGAGCATAAAAAAATTTGAATAGATATTTCTCAAAGGAAGTCATAAAGAGTTAATAAGTATATGAAAAAATGTTTAATATCATTGATTATCAGGCAAATGCAAATCAAAATCATAATCAGATATCATCCATGGATGTTAGGATAGGTGTTATGAAAAAGACAAGAAATAATTCTTGTTCCATATTTTTAAATCAATGGGTATTATATTGATATACAGTTAAATCATCATATAAAACATTATATTGTAATTCTACAATGCATATATTTTTTCTATGAATATTGTTTTCCTTTTTATTTGACAGATAAAATTATGTATATTATGACATGCAATGTGATCTTTTGATATATGTATACATTGTGAAATAACTAAATCAAGGTAATATAAGAAATAAATCATTCTAAAGCAATTCTAAGGACAGGATACAAGTATACAAACTCTACCACTGGAAGAAATAAGATATGTCAGAAACTCTAAACCATAAAATAATCAAAATAGTTGACAAAAGCTATGATTGATAAGGTTAGAAGCAAGTAAGAAGACAATATCCTTATCCTCCAAGCTCAAGTGGAGTTGAAAAGATGAACTCTTCCAAAGCAAATTCGTTCTATGACACAAAACACAAATTTGTTGGTTGGCACAGAAATGAGGTGAAATTGTTCACATTAGGAAATGCTTCTTTACAACCTATTTTAATCTGTTACACAAGGAAGGGAGATAAATACGTGGGACCTCCAACATAACTACGTTTTCTGGCCAACTTTTGTGACATCAGATGGGATGGTTGATTGATTGTGTTAATTTGAGCAAGAAACCCTCAACTAAATAGTTCTGGGTGTGGAAGGCCCACCCTAGGGAGGTTTATTGCCAAAATAGTATAAAAGAAATGATGGAAGGTTTGCTTCTGTTTCTTCAGAGGAGCTCCAATCTTTGCCTTCACTTTGAACATCTTCTCTTGGCTTCCAGTGCACTCCCTTCAGCCTCCATCACCTATCTTTCAGCCTTCCCGTGCAGGTCCTTTAGCCTCCTGATATGTACTCCTATGGGACGTTACAGTGAGCTCCAGGCTGTCGACTGGACCTTTAAGATCCCCAGTGGGCAGAGACCTTTTACAATCTTTCACACCTGACTCTTCAGGTGGCCACTGTAAACTGACCTTGTAAATCTCATATATTTGTATATTTGTACATTAAATGTTTCTCTAGTAACCACTGACTGATATGTGGGGGAAAGGGGAATTTGTCACGTGCAAAATTCTACCTTTTTAAAATCTCTGATGGATGGAACAAAGGAAAAGTGTAAAGAATTCACAGATCTTATATCTTACAGAAAATTACCACTAACCTAGAATTCAGCCATAGAACTTTTCCCGGAGATGCTTATGCATAGGTGGTCCAGAAATAACTCTTCTTCAAAGATAAAGAATCAAATAATAGCATAGGACATACTGAAATGAGAAGGCAAGCTAGATGGTAACCAGAAAATGTTGTTACAAAGGAGAATAACATTATGAACTAACATTTTCAATAAATTTTTAAAAACAAAACAAATTTTAAAAACAAAGAATTAGCTGCCTCAATAAGGTAAAAGGATAAATAAAAATGGTGAGAATAAGAACTGGAGATAAAACACCAGGTGGGAGAAGTCAAGAAATATGATAGGAAAAATTAAAAAGAAATACACAACAAAGAATTACAAAGAAATGCAGAACATACTGCAAAGCATTAAATACATAGGGTCATAGAGAATAAGAAATTAGTAAACAACTGAAGTGGAGATAGAGTGACAGAAACAATCTTAATATACATTTCTAGATTACAGAAAAAAGCTCTAATCTATCTTTAAATATAAAATTGAAGAATATGGAAATACATTTAGATGAAGACTTTTTTTGTTGTTCGTGGAGATACAAACCCAGGACCTTGAACCTGTGAATTATGTTCTCTACCACAGGGCTATAGTGCCTGCAGCCTAAAAACATCTTTTTAATAGGAGACACTTCTGAGTATCAAACATTTAAAATGAGTCTTTGGAAATTTAAGCAAAAGCAGTAAGTCACTTATAAGGAAATATATGAATAAATTCTCACAGAAATAATAAAGAAAAATCTACATAATCCTCAGGAAAAGAGTAACCAAAGTATCTTAAACCAAATAAAATTGTAGCTCAAGTGTAAAAGCAATATACAATTTTAAATACTTATAAACTATGGAAATGTAGTTTCATGGTTCTTTTTGGAAAATTGACTACAGAAAAACCATCAGCCAAAGTAAAGTTGATTGAAAAACTGAAAGAGTATGCTTGGTAAGGAATATGATTCATTTTAAATACAGAATACAGACTAAAACAAAAGGGAATAGATGATGACAAAACAGAACATAGTCACTTTAAATTTTGACTTCCAGGAAAAGGTGTAATGAAAAATAAGGAGAAAGGAAAATGGAAAAGAAGACAAGGGGTTGTGTATGTATAAAAATTTCTTCATTTTCAGTTTCACGTAAAAAATGCAAAGTGAAATGGACAAATCAAGTATGATAATTATACTTAGCAATACAATTGTGATACTAAGATTTTAAAAATCAAGCTTCAGTTTTTTGTGGGTTTTTTTGGTATCGGGGATTGAATTCAGGAATTTGCACTTGCAAGGCAGGCAGCGGAACCACTAAGCTAAATCCCCGGCCAGCTCCATTCTCTTATGCATAAGTTTCTAGCAAGCCCTGTTGTAGAATTAGTGAAACTTTGGAACAACAAACAGGCATTACACAGTGAAAAAAGAAGTGAACTGAGGCACTGTGTCAATATAAAGTTTGACCCCAAACACACCATTAGCTGGAACCAGAGAAGGTACGAAGTTACATAAGGAGTGTTTAAGGCTTTAAACAAACAATAAAATTTAATAATTGTGATAAAATTTACATGTCATACATATAAATATGTATCAATGGCCTAAATATGTACATTAAAAGGCTGTTATGTTGGTTTCTAAAGCCATATGATATGTTAAATAAATGGGATATAAAAAAGTAATTCAAAAACAATTAAAAATTAAGGATAGAAAATGAATGAAAAATTCAACTAAAAAGGCAAGGGTTAGAATATCAATGTCATATATTTAAGCTGAATGCAAAAATCATGACAATGAAATATTATAGTAATAAAATATAGAATTTTCAATGAAGATATAAAATTATAAAATTTTCTCACCTAACAATTTAATAACAATATTAAGTAGAAATTACAGGAGATTCAGGGGTAAATAAGTAGATACACAGTAAAATGAGATTTTTTTTTCTTAAATTCTTTTATTGGTACATTTTAGGTATACAATACATTTAGATTTATCTTTGGTGCTTGTACCTGTACATGATGTATCTTGGTTCTTATTTTTTCCCCATTACCTGTGAGCCCTTCACC
>NW_004624744.1:32367312-32388071 GCF_000247695.1 Heterocephalus glaber | reverse complement strand
TGTCTTGCAGTAGGGGCACAATTTCTCCTGTTATCTTAGAAATTATTTCTGATTTCATTTTTTCCAGATCCCCTTTTGTTGCCAGTTTAGTGGGTCTAGGTGGTTGAGTATCAGAGTGCTCCATCTCATTTCCCTTTGTGGTTTCTGTAGGTGATCTGCAAGTCTTGTTTTGAGACTTATTTATGTGTTTTCTCATTTTGACTGGGGGAGTCGGGGGGTGCTGTTGGCGCCCACCCGGCTCACCTCTTCTGAGCTGGGAGAGGTGATACAGGGGCCAGGCATGGCGGTTGGGCTGGTGGCCCGAAAGCCCCTTCCTCTGGGCTGGGAGCAGTGGGACACCAGCTCAGAAGCCACTCCCTCTTGGCCAGGAGTGGCGGGAGGGATGGTGGCCAGGCAGCCCCTTCCTGTGTACCAGGAGCAGTGGGATGGTGGCTCAGAAGCCCTTTCCTCTGGGCAGGAATTCTTCAAATGCTGAGAACTTGATTAGCTCCAGTGCAGTGGTCTAGTGGTCCAGCGTCCCCTGTGTCTTTGAAGTGTGGAACCAGGTGGCTGTACAGAGAAGAGGCCAAAGGAGTGTGTGGGGGGGGTTCCGGTGGATTGCTGTCAGGACGCAGGCTGATTCGATGTTTTCAGCATGCCTGGCGACCTCGGGACCATGTCCACAGACCTGCCTGTCTGCAGTGGGCTGATTTGGTGTTTTCAGCATGACTCTCCACATTTCTTTTATAAAAACAGACTTGGAACAAAACAATAATATGGTATTATAGATCAGTCTCCATTATTACTAAAGTTATAAAAATGTGAAGGATCATTTAGCAAATGGAATCTTGCAATGATCTGTAAGAACAATACCCTAAAAGCAAGCAATTTTTATATTAAAGTGTTCAAGTACTGTGATAGCAGGGAATCTATGTAAACAATTAAATCACTAAATTAAAATAAAAAATCAAGTGATTCTGAAAATACATTAAATCCTACACCTATTGCTAATAAAATTTTATTTTACAAAAGAAATTACCTAAATATAATAAAAACACCAAAAATTGAAGACAAATTCTTAAAATAGTCACTATAAAATTTCAATTAAAATTAGGAACTATAAAGAATTTCTAATATAATGTACTAAAAAATAAATAAATGACATAAATATTTGAAAAGAAGGGATAGTTTTTTTTCTTAATGTTATGTCCCAGTAAAACTAAAAATCTTTAAGGAAAAGGAGAATATTAAAGAAAAATTTGAAAAGAAGAAATAAATTATAAATAATCAAAATTATTCTATATTCTATATATTCTATATTCTACATTCTAGAAATAAACTCCTAGAAATGAAAATGGGACATTTTATAATAGAGAAAAGAATCTTTCTATAATGTCATGGAAATATTTCACTAGAAAAGAGGATATCTGCATAGAAAAACTATGTTGACTATTTGAAGGATATAAAGCAAATCTGAATTTAAAAGAACAAAATATATTTTGAATGGGAAAATATAATATATAAGTAAATCTTCTCATATTTATATATAAAGTCAGTGCAGTTCCAATGAGTACTTCAAGAGACTCTTTTGAAAATACATAAAGTTCACAATGGCTAATATAGTTTTAGAAAAGTTAATAACTTATGAAAATTAAAAAACCAACAGAAGTCTTGCTTAGTAGGTGTCAGAACACATCATATGTGCATCAAATCAGTGTGGTAGTACTATAGGAACAGATAAATATATTAGAAAAATAAAGAATTCAGAATTGAATTATTAACATAAGAAATACATATGTGGAATTAGAAAAAAAGTGAACTCTCATAATTTGTTTCTTGAAGAAATGGTAAATGAATATCATACACTACACACAAAATAATTCCAAACACATGAAAAACAAATATACAAAGTAATAAAATAAAAATAAATGTCCTTGCAGAAAATCTAAAGCCTTGTATATGTAATCAAAGAATACCAGAAACTTCATATACAGAACTACAAAAGGAAATAATTATCTGTATCTATATAATGAATACATGAAAACTTATAAAATTTTATATGACAAAAATGATAATATATGCAGCACAAGATGGTACATGCCTGTAATCCCAGCACTCGAGGAGGTTGAGGCAAGAAGATCACAAGTTCAAGTCCAGCCTGAACAACTGAATGAGTGCGTGAGATCCTGCCGCCTCCAAAAAAAGGCTGGGAGGTAGCTTGCTGCCAAGGCCCAGGCTTCATTCTCCAGTATTGCAAGAAAAAAAAGTGGGCAGAAATTTAATTTGCCTTATACACAAAGGGCTAAATTTAATAAGAACAATAAGCTAAGAGCCTGAATGAACAAAAGATATAAAAAGATATTTACTTCAGCTTTTCTTATAGTAGCTCCAAATTGGAACTACTAGTGAAAGAACAGTGAATGAATTGGTATATAGCTGCCACACTACTCTCCTCTCCCCTGAAAAAAGGTGAGATAGGCAAGGATAAGTAAAGCTTACATAATTTTTCTTGTGCTTGCTTCAGCAGCACATATTGTAAAAATTATCTAATTATTCTAAAAGAATTGAACATATAAATATATATTTTTATGATTAAATAAGAACTGTAATAAATAGAGTACATTAGGAGGAGATAGAAACTATGGGGCAGATATATGAAAAGAAGAAATCATCTTCCAAACAAAATAAAACCTAACGCAGTACGAACAGGCTGTGTATTATAGTATCTGCACATTGTACACCTCTAGGAGGACCATTCCCATCAGTTCTTGGCCTTTTGGCTAAGATCAAGTTCAGGAGGACCATTCCTACCCAACACAATGCATTCCAACTTACCTTTTAAAATTTATATAAGGAATATATAATTCAATTCTTTTAGAGGAGTGGCTAGCATTTATATCTTAAGCAAAATAAAAACAAAATCAATGTGATATCATCGTGGAGCCCCTTATGCTGGTGATAACAGAAGTTAAAACTAGTCTAGGAAGTATGAGAACACAGGCAAAGCTTTTAATTAAGAAATAAGAGAGGAGCTTGAGGAGAAGAGCTGAAGAAAGTGCAGCATCCAGTGGAGAAAATCAGGCTGCACCCTTAACAAAGGAAAAGGGTTGAGCTTTCTTGGAGTTGCTTGTGCAGGCCAGGGTCAGATTGATCATTATATCAGTTCTGAAGAACTCCTTATCCCTTGAGGGTTTCCAGGATTGCTCCTGCTTAAAGGGATATCTCATGGAGCAATCTGTCTTCGGAGACTCTCCTGGAGATCCAAGAGGACAGCAGGCTCAGGGCAATGTCTGGAGATGGCTAGGCACCACACAAGGGTGTCTGGAACAGGATGTTTTAAAAGCTGGCAGTTGAATGTGTCTGCAGATCTTGAAAATACCTTAATTATTCTCAGTATTTTCAGCCTTGAAAGAGAATGAGGCAGCTTAGGTAACTTTAGGGTCAATCAACCAGTATTTAGACACACTCCTTAAGTGCATGATTGAAGAGCTGAGCAGCACTCTGACCCAAAGTTTAAGGTAATGAAGTCCCCAGGTACAATATGAAAACAGAATGCCATGCTTTATCCTGCTTTTAGTTAGGCATCAACAGGCCTAAGTGAAGTCAGTGCTTTTTAGCAAAAGGAGTTTTTAAGCCCCTGTCTCAAGCACAACTTTTATTGGGGAATGGGGAAGTAATAGCAGATACTAAAGTTACACACCCAAACTTATCCCTTTGCTCTTTCAGCTACCAATGCACCCTCAGTCCCTCTTCAGGATGCACTTACTTTTTCCCTTCTGAAGTTCTAAATTGAGGGTCACTCACTTGAAAACTAGTTTTGTCTTCCTAGATGGTTGTTGTCACTATTTGGTGTCCTATATCTAGGATGACAAATTCCCTACCCATAACTGTTCTGTAGAAACCAATAGACCAGTCATAAACAAATATTAAAAGATAACTTAATGTCAGTGATTTCTAATTTACTTTTGCAGTTTTGGAGCTACAGATCTAAACAATAAAGAGAAAATACTGATGATCATTTCTGTTTAGAGAAAATATGCAATTTTAAGTTAACCTCTATTGTTTAGAACCATAATACTATCAAGATATATGACTCATAGCACTATGGCTAAACAGATAACCCATCATTAAATCTAAAGTGAGTAGTATAGGCAATCAAGCGAGGTGAAGAATTTATTTTCCTGGCTCTTTCTGTTGTTTTATAGCACATTTGTGACCAGTTTTACTCTTCAAAACATCTTCATGAGACATCATTTTACATAAATTGGTTGTAATATGGTTATTTAAGTTATCTAACCATTAGATCTATTTTATGATTTTGCACAGGGAATACTATTTTAGCAAAATTAAATAGAGAAAATTGTGGCAAAACATGCAGCAACAATTTATTTTGAGAAACAAAAAGCATATAACTGCTTTCTAATTACTAGCCTTCGAGGCATTTACAGCTAAATTAAAATCATCATTAGCTGTAAAGTGTGTTTGCTTTGATTAGTTCCTTTTTTATGAGATTTTAGGCAGAAGTAATTTTGTGGTATTGTTATTAATGAATTTAATGTTAAGTGAAAAAACTTTACTTATTTGACAGACATCAAATCTAGAATTATTAGTTTAAATTTTCTCAAAAATCATAGGGCTTTTTCCTAATGTTACCAGTTATTGAAAGTAATTAATTATATTCAAAAGAAGAGGTATCTTCAAAGCCAGTATAATGGGAAAAAAAAGAAATACCAGCTATCATCCCATAATCACTACAACTCAATAATATTGTTACAATGTAGACAAGCACAGACTTTGAACACAGTTCTCTTCAAAGCCATATTTTACCACCTTGACAATTTAGGTCAATAACTTAGCCAACATAATCTCAATGTTTTTTATGTACAAAAATGAGGATATTAACGTCATTCACAAAGGACAGATTTAAAGTTTAAGTAAAATAGTAGGTTTAGAGTAGCATAGTTTCTGATTTATCCCCACCAGGACTTAATTTCCCTTCCATTTCCTTTCACATGATTTAGTGAAATAACCATATTTCACATATTAGAAAACTAATTCTAAGCATATATCCAAAGATAAACTAAGGAATTTAGCATATTCATGTTACTTTTGCACATGGTGTACAGGAGCTTCTTATTTTTAACAAATAGTAGCAGAAGAAAGCATTTTCAGTAATTTTATATCAATGAGAAGGTAGGTCTTTTTAAATATCATGTAAGTTTTGAGGGCACTTAAGAATGTATGAAACCCTACAATATCCATTTCCTTTGCCACTAAAACCTGATAATTAAAATTTATTTGCTTCATGGTTCCAGATATTAAGGGGTATATGGAGGTCCTTGTTTGAACTAGAAAGAAACACTACAAAGGGAAGAGAATAATTGACAGGCAAGGCTGCATCATTGTGTTTATATGGCTCCAAAACCATCAGAGTGCCTCGTCATACTTTGAAGATGCAGTGTCTCTGGTTCATATTTGTTGGGGGTAATCAGAATGTTGACATCATAGTGGACATGTATAAATTTTACTAAAAATATTTTCAGCATGTACAGTTAAGTTCCAACAATCACTAAGACATAGAGGAACCATTAAACGAAATTTTCACCTTACAATATTCTTTCTTTTGGAGCCACTTAGATTCTTTGGACACTGACCTTTTTAATATGAAAATAGGGAGAATCATACTTTCCACAGTTTGAATCAAAGAAAAATGTAACAGAAAATAACACAGTTTGTGTTAACAGTCATGTTTACCTACTTATTGATGAAAGAGTTACATGATCACAAAATGACCAGAAAGATATTATAGGTAGAAATGTCTCAATATTTCATCATGAAAGACGAATTCCTCTTTCTATTTAAAGTAATAGTCTACATATGAAAGGTTTCTGCAAGTTCCATAGGATGAGCAGTTGCTTGGAAACTGGCCAAGGTAAAATTAACGACAGGTGGGAACCACTCTATAGCCCTATTGCCAGTCACTCTGATAAGATAGTGCTACCTTTTAGATAGAAATGTTGGGAAACTCCTCCCCATCATAATCCCAACACAGATTCTACATTAAGCTGTTTTTCTTAGGATTCTTTCTGAAGTTATCCTTTTATTTACCAGAGCACAGCATTTAAGATTTGTAGGAGCACACAGACAAGTGTGAATGTGGAAGTGTGCTGTTTGTGTAAAACTGTAGTATGGGGAAGATGTAGTTGATAGAGTTCATTCGCAATCTGCCTGTGACTCCTGGAGAGAGTTTATTCTCTTATAATTAAGACTCATAGTTGAGAAATCTGAAATTATGAAATATTTGAGCCACAAAAGCAATTCCAATAAAACAAAATTACAGTTTGGACTAGATGATAGCAGACCTACAATAACAAGTTATTTTTCTTCCAGGAATATTTAATAATAATAGTTTCTAAAAAGTTGTAAGTGTATAGCTATATGTAAATAAACATTAAGATTATCCATCATTTAATTAACAAATCCAGTATTTGCTTAATTCTAAGCCATCACCAGAGCACATGAGCCCAGGGGTTCTTATACAAATTCATTCAGCTATTTCCATGATGGAGCATAAAATTGAAGATAGCAAAAAGGAACCAAATTAAAACAGTTTAATAGCAGTTTGGTAAACAAAAGATAGCAACACCAGCTTGGATTTAGTGCTTCTGAGGAATTAGTTTGCATCTCTACTCCACAATTACAGAGATGCAATGAGGTGGCCTCAGTCATCCATTAAGTTCACACCAGCCCCAAAGCAGCCTACAACTTGCAAACTGGTTACACTAACAAATGCTCGATTCACAGTTATGCACACCTACCCTAGTCAGACTTTAAAAAGTTGCTTTGCAGTAGAAATGAGTGTATTGACATTTTTCAATTAATATTTATGTGTATGATTTGTCAGAAGAAAGAAAATGATATCTAGATATCTTAGAACCTTTACTTATAATTGCCTTGTGAAAGTTCTTTCTCCTTTAAGCCAATTAATTGACAGTATTGCATTTGCACACAGTTTTCTATTAAAACTTTTAAAAAATGAAGTAATACATTAGTGAGGGCCAAGTCTATTTATTATACATTACCAAAATCATATAACAATTTAAAAACCCAGAGCTCTCCTTTCCCAGTAAATTGTAACACTATGCTTGATGATTATCAGTGTATGAAAATTCTTAACATTTTAATCAACTAAAAAACACGCTGGATTTTATTGATTACAATTTTTATTTGATATACCATAGGCAGTCTTGGTTTTATAACACAATAAAAGAATACTACACTATCGAACAGTTAAAAGTGAGAGAAAATGGACTGTAATTTCCTAATTCATTTCTTCTTTCAAACTTATCATGGAATCACTACCAAAAAGTTTTTCTTAGTCACAATAAAAGGACATGAGAATCAGGTCTCATTTGTTAATTATTCTAAGTAGTCATTCAGCAAGTAAAGAATGAGCAGAAGTGAGATGTATTCTGGTGATATTGTATTTCCTAGATATAAAATAAAAATTAAAGTAATGCTGTAAAAACTAACTGCAATAAATGATACTATATTTTTATGCTACATAGTTATCTTGAATATCTAAATAACTTTGGTACACTTCATTTTGCCTTAGAGTTTTTTGACTCCAGAAGGAGTTTTGTTCTCAAAACTGATATATAAGAAAGTCTTTTAGCAGTATGGTATAATGCAAAATTATACATGTTGACAACATATGCTAGAGGCTATATATATATATATATATATATATATGAAAATTTAGAAATAATTTTAGATCACTTGAAATTATATAAAATATAAAACTGCAATGCATTCTAAAATTAAATTGTATTTGCTGAAATAATGGGATTTAGTCATGGTCAAATGACTAGGTTTTCATTTAATTGGCATAAGAATCAAGATTCAGTGAGTAATTTTTATAATTAGAATGGCTTTAGTAATGCAGTTTTCTGTGTTTCTATTTTTTATCAAAACAAATTATCATGACAAAAAACCATAAATTTTTAATAATTTGCACAGATTGAGATATGCCTTATTTAACTGTAAGATTCCATATCCTTATAAAATAATTTCAAAGACTTGTATAGGTATCTTTAAATTTCAATGCATCACCTTTATTTTTCCAACAATTAAATGAAGTTTGCATCATTATTACCGATATTATTTTAGAGATGAGCTATAAATTTTAGAGCTGGGATTTAAGTCATACTGCCCTTTTGAGGTGTAAGATCTACCACTTAAAATTCTTACGTCTCCCCTTATTCACTTATTTCACTTGATTTTTTATATATTTAAAAATACATCATAATAGAAAAATAATATAACAGCCACCAAACTATCATTTACTCTGATTTCACAATCAACAACATGTGATTGCAGGTTGTATTTTTGTTGTTTCCCTTTTGGAATAAAATATAATAAACAGAGTAAGTCAAGAAGCAACAAGACACAGTGTGAGCCTGCTCATCTCTTGGGTTTCTTTCCTCACAGCTACACTTTCCTGCTATGTTCTTAGACCCTTATTCCTGGTCTATATCAACAGCCTCATGCACAATCTTCCTTGCTCCAGTCTGTCTTTGATCAAGTCTATTGCTTATACAACGGGTATGATAATATTCTCCAAACATTGCATTCCTCCTGTCAGCCTCCTTTTCAATATTATACAGAGCCATATTACCTATGTTATCAAACACTTAGCATGCAAAGGCCCATGTCACTATGGTGTTTAAAAAACCCTTCTTCCCATATGTTCCAGTGTCCCCTTACACCTTACAGCTCCCACGGCTCCATTTGACTTTGTGATTGTAGTTGTAGTTTTGACAAAATCCCGCTCTTTACTCTCTTGCCAACTTTATTACAAATATGCCTCTTCCAAGAGTTAATGTATACTTCCCACATTGTTTCTCTTCTGGGTATATTCTGAATAGTCATGGGTTTAGTTTATGAAAATACCACTTAACATTTTTCTTGCTTGCTTCTTGGTTCAAGGTGGTGACCTAAGAACATTCTCCTGGCTTTTAAAAAGTATCACTGAAATGAAAAGAAAGGTGTACAAAGTAAGTAACTCCACAATAGGCTGAAAATAGGACTGAAGGCCAACAGTGGACTGGATTTATTAATATAATTTTGAAAGACAAAAAGCAGATACACATGGTGACACATGAAACAAAACAGAATTAGTTACAAGCCAAAATAAACAGAGAATCTGTTTTAAAAGATATATCTGGGGCAATTTTCCTTGGGGCTCCAGAAGAAGCCTCTATACAGTCAGCAGCTCTTCAAAAGGGGTACATACTATCCACCAAGGGGAGACAATGGTGCAACTTTTTGACAATATCCATGATGTGTCAAACACACCAAAGGCCCATAAATAGAGCATGACCATGAGCTTGAGGTTTTCTGTAGGAGAAAAAATGACAGGACTGTCCTCTTAATATATTTGAGCTAATATGCCCTTAAGCAGCTTGGATTCTAGTTACTTTAACCTGCCCGAGTAAAGGCCTTTCTATTCTGATTTGACATGTCTCAGCTTGCTGTATATCCCATAGCCTGCCAATTGATATATACTCACCCACATACCAAAAAGTCAAAGATTTTTTTAAGCCATAAAATATTTAATAGAATTTTATGAGCTAAGGAAAAGTTATAGAATGAAAAATGTTCTTAGAAATCAAACTAGTGCTAGTAAGAATTAAAAATGTCATTTTTGAAGTGATATGAATGTAGCTATCTCCTAAATTTTAAACACAAAACTGAGTGCCGTGACACAAAAGTTGAATGAAAATGGAAATGAAAAAGGTATAAAAGAAATGAGATAAAAAGGTCTTTAAATTAAAATCAGGTAGATAGCCAGCACATTTTTTAAAAAAACCTATTTTTGGAAGTATTTTTTATGAAATTTCAGATTTCCAAGGATAAAGAGGATTCCAAAAGCTTCTTATAAGGAAAATAATAGAACCAAATTCTTATAGGGAAGGATTCTCAAAAGAGCAACAAGCAGCTCATCAGCCATGCCAGGTGCAGGAAGTTAACAGGTAACATTTCCATGGAGCAAGCAGACTCTGCTGTGGGGCCCTCACCTGAACTCCCAGTCTGAGTTGGTCATATAACATATGAGACCTAATCTGAGGCTGTGATTTGTTAAATTGACCAAAGGCTATAAAGATCAATGAGAAATCCCTTCAACTAGACATAACCCTTTGTCTACTATATCTTTATAGCCATGTATATGCTAAAATTTTGAATAGCCCTCCATTCTACACTACTGATTTCTTTCATATTCAGAACAAGAAAAGATCCAAAGGGGAAGGGGAAGGGGGAGGGGTAGGGAAAAGGAAAGAAGGAAAAGGAATAAATATGAGAAAAGGGAAAAATAGAATCAAAGTCTTTGTAAATAGGGAGGGTTGGAGGAGTTGAATGAAGGCCACGGGAATGAGGAAAAAAATAAGAACCAGGATAAATTACATAAAGGTACAAATTTCCAATGATGAATGTCATCATATTGTATACCTAAAATGTACCACTAAGATTAATGAATAAAAAAAGGTTAGCATTGCACCTCAAAGATTTTCTCATTGAGATCAATGGAAAATTGATCATAGAGATCAAGGGAAATCCTTTTCTTTTTTCTACAGCATTTTATGGTATAATATCAATATTAACCCATTTATTAACCACATATTAACCCATTTCACATATAGGTGTAATCATTACCACAGTCAATTTTATAATATTTTCATATCCTCAGAAAGAAAGCTCATGTAATTGAGCTAACAGCCCTATCCGCTAAGCCAGTGGGGGTGAACCTATGGCACAGATGCCACAGTGGGCTGTTTGTATCACTGAAAGGTCTAAAAGGATCGCCATCACTGCGCCTAAGCAAACACTTATCTACTTTCTAACTCTTCGATTTTTCCATTTTAGGCTTCCATATGAACAGCATCATAGAGTATGTGGACTGTTGTTGTTAATTTCTTTTAATTAGCAAAATGTTTGCAGGGTTTATACAAGTGATAGCATATATTAGTACTCCATTCCTTTTATGGGCACATAATAGTCCATTGTATGCATATGATATTTTTTCTTATCTATCAAGTAAGCCTGTAAATTGCATCTGTCTTTTAGCTAATATGGATAATGCTACTATAAACATTCATGTACAAGGTTAGGTGTGGAAATATGTTTTTATTTATTTGGTTATTTACCCAGCAATGGAATGCCTAGATCACATGGTAATCATTTGAGGAACTACTGTACTTCCTTCCAAAGCAGTTGCACCACATTACATCTCTAGCAGCAGAATTAATATATGAGTGTTCCTATATCTCCACATGCTTGCCAAAATTTACTACCTAATTTTTTGATTCTAGCCATTCTGGTGGATATAAAGGACTATCCCACTGTGGGTTTGATTTGTGTTTCCATGATTACTAATGATATTGAACATCTTTTTATATGTTTATTGGTCACATGTATATCTTCTCTGGAGAAATGACTATTTTAATCTCTTGGCCATTTTTATTTTGCTTTCCGCTGAATTGAATTAGTTTATTTTCACATTGGTCATTTTTAATTGGGTTATTTATCTCTTTATTATGGAGTTGTAAGAACTTTTATATTCAGACCTGATATCATCAAATGGTCATTATCCCATCTACAACAGGATCCAATACTGAGGTGATTTTTCTTTTGCAATGTTCTTATTCCACAACTTTTAGTTAATTGTATGTATACTTGAAGAGTCTAATATTCTCTCAGTCCATTTTATAAAAATTCTGTAAAACTGTGATATTCATGGAGGCAATATTTTGTGACTATCTTGAATTCACAAGTTCTTGCATGCAGAAATATTTAATTCTCTTGACCCTTTTTCTTAATACATTTCATACAGAGTGCTACATTCATGGAACACATCAACACAGAAGTTAGTCACTTGTCAATGAGTTGTTATTCATTATTAGACTAGAAAATTTACACTGGTAGAATGATCACTGACATTTTAATTACTTGCTTTTAAAAATGTATGTACAACATATAAGTTGGACTCATGCATGAAGTATATCTGGCTAATTTAAAGAATGAATTATCAAAATCTTTTCTTGCAGATATTGTCATGAGATTCTTGGATATTTTATGTAATTTCTACCATAGGACTGGATGACTTTTATTTTTGTGATCACTTTTTATGACATACACATAAACACTAACATTATTGCTTTATACATACACATTGAGGATTACAGCATCAAGAAGATACACAGAGATGTGGATACTGATTCTTGCAGTCTCCTCAGTCAATTCCTCTTACCTCTCAGGTAGTGTGCACCTGAGCAGTAGTCTTATGAAGCATGTAATTTAAAATTTTCAATTTGAAAAATTACTCATTGTTTTTCATGTCATGGGCCCTTGAATTTGCTCTAAGATAGTCAAAATCATAGATATTAAAGTTATTCACCCAAAAGATCTCCTGCCTAAAAATCTAGAATAGTGAGCACTAACACAGCCTTAATGCCCATCATTCAGAGACCTGTAGAAAACAAAGCTGTTCCAGCAGAGAATGATCAGAATGATGAGGGCCAAGGGAAATAAACTCTGAAATAAGAAGACCCAAAGAAATTTAAAAACTCTTCAAATAATAAAAGTACTTCCATTTAGAAAAATGATTTTAGCTTATCAGTGTCACCACAGAGGGTAGAACTGGGACAGGCGAATACAACTTTTTGAGAATTTAGTTCACAGAAGAACTTTCTAGGAATTAAAACTGAACATCCTTGGAGTGGGATGTCATGATAGGTCACGAGTTCTATTACCCTGCCTGTGTTCAGGTGAGGTTGCTCAGTGAGGTAACCGTGTGAGGAGTGTGACAACAGACACCCTTTCAGGATTTTCTTCACACCACAGATGCTAGCAGAAGATATTCTAAGTTCACACACCCTATAAAACACTTAGGACTTAATTTAGTAATTATCAGAAGGCTGAATGTTATTTTTTGGTATTGACACTAAAATTTTACTGTAGCAAGAAATACTGGAATTTATAATCTAATCTCCTGGCCCTTTCTGACTTTAGGATGTTATTGTTAAGAGGAGAATGAGCCAGTTCTGCTATGTGTCATTTTAGAGAAGCAAAATTGAGCTGTAATTTTCTTAAAGTGTTTTTGCAAAATATAATTTTCTCATGATGTTCTGCATATAGTTAAATTGATTTTCACAAACTATATAGTATATGCTAGCAGTATCAACAAATGAAATGGTGTTGTAGTCTGACATTTAGTCTTGCATACAAATAGACACACATTTCAAACTTCCAGGGTGCTTTAAACTACGAAAACTGCAATTTGCTGAAAATCAACTTATAAAAGTTTTTAAAATTTCATACTAATTATGTTTTATGCATAAGATAATCACTCTCATATTACCTTTTAAAGATACAGATTATTTCATTACTCTCAGATATTGAAAGGCAAGTCAATTTCTTTAGAGTGTTTAGAATGTATAGAATAAATAATTTGAAAATGATACTTATTTTTCAAAAGGTTTCCCTTAGAAAGTTATGATTGTGCCTCTAAACAGACAATAGACATCATATTAGCAATTTTAAGAATGTATACACCATTCACACCTGCCTTGCAAGCGCAAGGTCCTGAGTATGGTCCCTGGTACTGGGGGAAAAAAAAGAATGTAGACACTCTATTTCCAGAAAACTGTCCCTCTCATTAGTTGATCTAAAGACCTGTGATATACATGGTATAGAAGAGAGGACAGAACATGAAGTTTTATCTTCAAATCCATAGGGCAACCCTCAGGTAACTGTGACAACTCAGAACATATATCTTTGTGCTTCCATTTCCTAAATTAATATAGGTATATGTATTCTGTGATATTTACAACTTATATTATAAGAAGCATTATATTCACATTAGACATTATACAATCTTAGCATAATGCTAAGACTTATTATTACTATTATTATATTTAAAACATTTTGGAATGGGAATTGCTTGGTTTTCTCAGCTGCACAACCTCAAGCCCAGCACAGTTCAGCAAGATATTTAAGATCTCAGAGGTAACTCATACTAGTTATTCTTTTTTGTTTGTTAATAGAATTGCTTGAAAATGAATTTTGATAAAAATTTGGAACAATAGCCTATCTCATTGGTGTCAGTTCTTGAAAATTAATGTCAAGATATTAAGAACTAAAATTTTTCCAAATCTGTTATTCTTTTAGAAATTCAGTGAATCTCTTGCTCACAACCCTGATCTTACTCAACTCTAATATACAAGAAATAACACTACATTATTTTGTGATACTTTACTTTTACTGATAATGAAAATTATTAGTATATAAAACTTCTCTGTTTTATGCATGTAATATACAAGGTTATAGAGTCCTTATTTTCAAGTCTTCTAAACTGTTGTAAAGAAAAATGCAAATGTATAACTCTGTTTAGTTTTCTGCTGGAAGTAATTAAGAGCTGCCAATTTTTTTCCCTTAAATTCTTTTATTGGTATATTTTAGGTAAACGATACATTTACATTTATCACTGGGTGCTTGTACCTGTACATGATGTATCTTGGTTCTTATTTTTTCCCCATTACCTGTGCGTCCTTCGCCCCCTCCACCCTTCCTCATTTATAAACACTTTGTTTCCATTTTTTCCTTCTCTCATAATTTTTCCTTTCCCTTCTTTCCTTTCCCCTTCCCCTCCTGCCACCCCTACCTCTTTGGACCTTTTATTCCTATTTCAAAGTATCAATTATTCATTTTAATCATTTTCATCTTTATTTACACTTTCAGTTTCTCACACTAGAGAAACTATTCGGTATTTACACATGTGGGTCCTATTTATTTCACTTAAGAGTATGGCCTCAATATGCATCCATTTAGCTATAAATGTTTCTAGTTTCTCATTTTTAGGAGTTAGCTAGTCCAAATGGTTTTGTTAAAATTTCACTCATTCTTTTATTCTTTCTCTTATATTTCTTATTTTCTTTATAATTCATATCAACCAAGTAAAGTAACTCCTCTTCTGTTTTGTTTTCTTTTGCTTTCCTTTTAAAGATTCATCTTATAGATATATTCTTTAGCTCTGGGTTTTTCTTTGTTTGTTTGTTTTGTTTTGCTTTTTTGGTACCAGAGACTGAACCCAGGGCCTCAGCCCTTCGTAATTGCTTTAAATTTTAAGACAAGGTCTTGTGAAGTCAATACGTTGCCTAATCTGGGCTGGAACTTGTGACCCTCTCACCTCATCCTCCCAGAGTGGTGAGATTACAAGTGTGCACCACCAAGCCTGGCTGTGTAATATTAGGTCCTTCTATGTCATATATGTCTTATATGTGTCTTACAAAGAAAAAGATTAGTTACAGTCCATCAAGCTAAGATACCATTCTTGGGAAGCATTTCATGCTAGACACAGCTTATAGTTCCACTCTTTTTGGTTATTTGGGATGCATATTCCTGACCAGACAGGCACCTGAATGATAGAGTTCACACAACACAAAGCATGGCGACCTGCCCCTGCATTTCCCCCCAAAGACTGCAATGAACATCAAGCATGTGAGATGCCTTTATTGCCTAGATCCCAATTAGTTGAAACTTCAAACTCTCTTTTGTACCTATTCAGTTTCTTCCCTCTTTTCTGGCACATCTTTTCTACAAATGCTAAACAGTGTCCTCCTGATATTAAATACTTCTGAAAAAAATTGATACAGCTGTGTAGATGATTTAATTTTAATAATTTATTACTGTCAATATTATAGGGACAAGGGGCCAGGGATTTAGCTGTGCCTGTCTTGCAAGCATGTCTTGCAAGCCCAAGGTTCTAAGTTCAATAACAGAACTGGTCTCGGTACCAGAAAATAACAAAACAAAAAACAATGACACTATTATAGGGACAATCAAATCACTTTGATATTCTTTAATGCGGGCACCTTCCCTGGAATTAATACAACTTTTCTATAATTTTTATTAAATCCTTTGGTACACTCCATGTGGACAGTTCTAACATTCTCCCTCTACTTTCCACCAAAATCGAGTCAACACATGTACTTTTCCTTCCATCCAGTCTCTGAAGTCCCCCTCTCTCCAAGAACACATCTTTTCATCTGTGGTTATCCTTACTATTTCTCGTATCCTCAAATTTATCCATTAATTATTCTCATGCTACTTGTACTTTCTTATTTCAACTGGCTCCTGACATTTAATGTGATTCTGTGCTATTTTTGTCTCTCTTCTTCATGTAGAAAAATTTACTGAAGCCTAATCTCCCTGTAGATATTTTTCCCTTTCTTGTCATACAAAATTCACAATAGTGTTATTTCAACATCCATTTATTTAAAAAATCCTGTCTTTTCCTCTATTTCTTATACTATGTGTCCTCTGCAGCACATGGCAGTGACTGCTTGTCTTTAACTCTTCTCTTTTGAAGTCCTCCCTCCCTTAGATTTTCACAGCCCAAAGTTCATAATCCTCCCCTCATCCCTGGAATGCAGTTATTCTCCAGAGCTCTACTGTCACCCTTAGATCACACTACAGCTTCTCTCTAGTTTATTTCCGTTGCTTCTTTTAAGAAGTATATAGTAATAACTGAAAAATCTTATGCCCAGGCAGAACCTAAGTGAAACTCAGACCTGAATGCCCTAGGGTTTACTGGGCAGGTCCACTTGGATTTCTCGTGCAGAATGAAAACTCAGAAAATCAAGACGTTTCATCCCCACAATATCCCAAATAGGCCTCTTTCAGATTTCATCAATGTTTAAAAATATTTAAGTGAAAAATCCATAATTTATACTTCCACAATACTAAGTATGTTTTCTCTTTATTCCCTCCAGGACAAGATATTTACTATGGAAAACAAATTTTAGAATTCTTCCATTTTGAAATGATAAACTCAAGCCATCTTTGTCAAAATATCGTGTAATATCAATTTTGACTCTTTCCTAGAGTATAAAGAATTCAAAATTAATTGTCAGGATAGAAAAAACCGAGACAAAATAGAAAACTTTTCTAAACTAATAAGAGACATTAACGAGGCTATTCAAAGAGAAGAAAACTAATGAAAAGAACAAAAGATTTATATCTCTATATAGGTATATCTAAGCATGTTCATTTTTAATTTCAAAAATTAAGATATATTTAGTGTACAAAGAAAAACATGTCAGGAAAATTAAAAGAAAAATTGCCAGCTATATCAAGTACTTTTTATAATACGTGAAAGTCAATGATGGTATGACAATTACTAACACTGTTAATTAAGAAAATAGCAAACATTTGTCAGTTACTTATTTTGTTTCCAGAAACATGCTGTATATTTATAGATATTATTTCATTTATTTATTTGTCCACTAAGTTTATTAGTACATTTTAGGTATACAATACAGTTACATTCGTCATTGGGATCTTGTACCTTTACATGACATAACTTGGTTCTTATTTTTTCCCCATTCCCTTGCCCTCCCTTCACCCCCTCCACCCTTCCCTATTTACACAGACTTTGCTTCCATTTTTTCCTTTTCTCATACCTTTTCTTTTCCCTTCTTTCCCTTCCCCTACTTTTCCTCTTCCCCTACTCCTTTAGACCTTTTCTTCCTATTACACAATATAAATTATACATTTTGATCCTTATTTACAGTTTTAGTTTTTCACACCAAAGAAACTATTCAGTATTTATGCAAGTGTGTCCTATTTATTTCACTTAAGAGTATGACCTCAATGTGCATCCACTTAGCTCTAAATGTCTCTAGCTTCTTGTTCTTTATGGCTGAGTAGTACTCCATTTTATTAAAAAACCCCACATCTTCTTTATCCAGTCTCCAGCTGATGCGTAATTGGGCTGTTTCCAAGTTTTAGCTGTTACAAACTGTGCTGCTATAAACATGGGTTAGCATATATCACTGTGGTATGATTCTTTTAATTCTTCTGGGAAGATACCCAGCAGGGGAATAGGTGGGTCAAATGGGACTTCTAATCCTAGTTGTTTGAGGTATCTCCATATTGATTTCCACAGTGTTTTCATCAGTCTGCACTCCCACCAACAATAAAGCAACTATAAGGCACAGACATCATCATTAGTCACATTCTACAAACTAGTAAACTGAAACGGAGTAGTTAACCCACTTGCTTACTATTTTAAAACTAGTAATTAGAAGAGAGGGGACTCACAGAGTTTTTTATTGCCAAAGAGTAATGCCAAACATCACACCACTGTTTTAAAGGTGTGGTGTATAAACCATCTGCATCGAAACTATACATATTCCTATTAGGAGTCTGAATTTTAAGGAAATAATCTTTGAGGTCTTATCATTGTGTAATTCAGTACTACTATATGCTATAGCTGCCTATATTCCATAATATTACACATCATACTATATTCCAGTTCATGAGAAGAATCATAATCCAAGCATTGCTATCAATGTATAAAGTCATAGTGAAGACATTATAGATGTCTCTTTTTAAAGACGCATAAAGTGAATGAACCAAAGTATTTTGTACTTAATCACTTATTCCAGCCACCAGAAAGATGAATCAAATAAAGAACTCAAAGTTGAAGAATTATTTCTTAGAAAGTTTGGTAGCTAGCATGGTAGCCATAACTTATCTCCAGTTTTTCCATCTGTAGAACAGGAAAAATAAGATCACTCTTAAAGAGTTTTCATGACCTTTACGTTATATCATTTATCATGTGACTTAACAGATTTCAGGGCAATCTAAACATGAAAGCTTTATTTTACAATCTTGTCTTTCAAAATATAAAAGAAGATACTATAAAAGAATCAAAATTTCAAAGATATGGGATTCTTTGAAGGAAGAAGTATTTGTGGACAGTCAGCACTGAGCATGGGGATCCAGAATTAGATTCAGCATTAGATTTTAGAAAGGAATGTTTGTTCTGAGTCACGCTATTATCACTCAAGTTTCTCTCAACATACATATCTTGAGGACAAGAAAGATTAAATGTTAACCTATGTAAAGGGTCTTATGAAGTCCCAATTGAAGTAACCTCATGGAGAACCCCTCTAAAACCTCTCTAAAAAGTCCCTCCCTAGTTCACTCGAGGCAGTCTCACTGTCACACACCATGAGGATTGTGTGTCTCTGTGGCCTGCAGGTAGCTACACACAGAAGCAGCCACAGGAAATGTGGACAGTATCTCAGAGTCTGTCTTCAAAGTGCAGCCAGTGGATAGGAAGAGTAGATTACAGATTCCAGAAAATAAGCTGGATACTGCCTGGCGACTTCCTAAGTGGAGGTCAAGGTCTCACTGTTATACAGGTAGGGGTTAATGAGCTTGCAAATTAGGATATTAATATTAATGGAGCATCCTTAGTACTCACAGGCTAATGAAGTCTGGGGTCATTTGGGTTATATTAACATCAAACAGAGTAGAATTTTAGGCCAAAAGCATTTACCACTGTAAAGAGAGCAATTTTACTGATTAAAGAAGATAAAATCTATAGTTATTGCTGGAGATAAACAACAAAATATCAAAATACGTAAGGCTAAACACTACCATAAATAAAAGAAGAAACTACAAAAGCACAATAAAAATGCTTCTTAGCTTTTGACAAATGAAGGAAAGCAATTTAAATCATTTTAAGGAATCTGAATAATACAATTGAGATGATATATACAAGGTGTATACATGTATATGTAAATATTGATAAATGTATACATGCATATATGTGTACATATATTAATACTAAATGCTCTTCCTTTTAGAACATATTGGTACTTAAAAATAATAAGATAAAATAGATTCCAGCAAAGCAAAATTCTCCAAAGAAGACTTTGCAAAAATGAATTGGATAGAAAAATGATGACAAATATCTTAAAAATTTCTTAACCATACTCATATAAAGAAAATCATACAGTAATAGTAGTAAAAAGAGTATACATTAAAATCTTTACAGAAGCTTATGTGTTCATAGGAAAATGTCCTTAAAGCTTTTTAGTATTTAGATAAGAAAGTATTTAGTCAATGTCATACAATATACAAAGAATCATAAATGAATAAAATACTGAAGGAAAACAGGACTAAAATATTGACGATTTAGAACAAATTGAAGAAAATAACTGATGACAAAATCCTAGGACATATTGTTTGACAAGAAGAAGAAACTAAACAAGTAAGTTAAATGTGTCATTTAAGAAATAAAGAAAACAGAAATTAAAAAACTGTGAATTAATAGTTCAGAGAAGGTTTTAAATTCTCAAATAAATATATCAAACTATCTTGATAAACAAGGGTCTTCAAGAAATGAATAATTTCATCTTAAAGTGTATTATTTCTTTTTTTTCCTTAAACTCTTTTATTGGTACATTTTAGCTATACAATACATTTACATTTCTCATTGGGAACTTGTACCTTTACATGATGTATCTTGGATTTGGTTCTTATTTTTTCCCCATTCCCAGCCCTTCCTTCACCCCCTCCATCCTTCCCTATTTACAAAGATTTTGTTTCCATTTTTCCCATTTTTTATAATTTTTCCTCCTCCTTCTTTCCTTTCCTCTACCCCTCCCACTTCCCCTAAACCTTTGGACATTTTCTTCGTATTTTGCATTATCAATTATTCATTTTAATCATTGGTACATTTTAGGTATACAATATAATGACATTCATCGTTGGAAATTTGCACCTTTTCATAGTCTCTCTTGGTTCTTATTTTTCTCCCTTCCCCTGCCCTCCCTTCAACCCTTCCATCCCTCTCTACTTACAAAGACTTTGCTTCCATTTTTCCATTTTCTCATATTATTTCCATTCCCTTCTTTCCTTTCCCCTAC
>NW_004624744.1:32339070-32362070 GCF_000247695.1 Heterocephalus glaber | reverse complement strand
TTGCATCTGTTTTATGGATTCCATTTGTTTCCTATGTTGGGATTCCATCATGTTCCTCAGCTCCTCTCTAGATTTATTAATCATGTATTGCACTACTAGCACAATCTCTGCTATTTTCTGTGAAACTATTTCTAATTTCATTCTTTCCAGATCCTCTTTTGTTGCCAGTTCATGGAGTCCAGATGGTTGAGTATCAGAGTGTTCTCTCTCATTTCCCTTTGGGCTTGCTGTAGGTGATCTGGAAGTTTGGTTCTGAGACTTGTTTACGTGTCTTCTCATTTTGATGGGGGGGTTGCTCTTGGCACCCATGCAGCTCACCTCCTCTGTGCTGAGAGCAGTGAAGCAGCAGCCCAGAACCCCATTCCTCTGGGGTAGGAGTGGTGGAATGGCCTAAAGTGTATTATTTCAATTCTCCTAAGGAATTATTACTATTGAGAATGTTTTGAAATATTACTATGTAGTCACATGAAAAACTTCTGTCATAAGACTTTAGAAGTGCTGAACAGAAGCTGCTTCATTAGTTCTCTAATGTTTTTTTAGTGCTTATATAGATCTATCTATATAAAAGTATAAATATTTGTGGTTTCTATTGATTTTCCACTATTATAACTTTCAGCACAATGTTAAAATGATAACTAAAAGACAATTCCACTTATTAAAATATGTGCAAAAATTAAAATAGAAATTCGAATTCATTATTTTAAAAATGATAAATAGTAAGTTATGATTTAGTGTGGTTTATGAAAAATCAGGGAAGCACTGTATTAAATCTACTACTAATAATTTCATGTAGTAAACTCATAATTATTTAATGTATTAAATACAATTTTAAATCAATAATCTAGTATAGAATTAAATCTAGATATCATCCATTAAGCTCAGAGCATCATAATTTTTTTGATATCCAGACTAATTAAAAAATGATATTACAAATATAAAATGTGAACATATATGAATTAAAAACATGAGAAGCCAAAAAAATGGAAGAAACCCATATGACTAGACTTTTCCAAGCAAACATAAAGTTACCATTCAGAAAAAAACCCAAAAAACCAAGTTGATTGTTTAAAAAATGGACAAAGTTTATGAACAAGCAGCTCACAAAAGAAATGGAAATATTCACTAGACTATATAAAGATGTTTGGCCTAACTGGATCAAAAATAATAGTTATGTTTTCATTTAGTTTTGTTAGTGTGACAATTTCAGTATAAAGCAAATCTTATAGTGGGAGTTTGGATTCAATCTCTCCTATAGCATGGTAATCTCATTTTGAGGAATTGGTTTTAAAGCAAAAATCATGAATATTATAGGAAAAAATTTGTCAAGAATGGTTTTTATAAATAGTGACTGCTTAATAAGATGCACTGAGAGCTCACATATCACCAGCAAGATTGAAACCAGTTCTGTGGGCCACAGTTTTTCACCTTCAGGCTCTTCTAACTATAACCTTACTATTTCTGCAAAGTACATTACTAGTCTGAAGTGGTTTTCCCATCCATCTTCAAATGCAAATGATGCTGTTTACCACAGCCTTCCTTTGCTCCATTTAATTGGCAAGATTTTCAGGAGGTGTTCATGTGTAATAGAGCAGTACTGTACATATTATGACAAATAACATTACTGTAATTACTGTGTACTAGACATTGTATGAATTATCACTTAAACAACCCTATTAGGTAAGTATTTTTCTCACTTTTTTTTGAAGATTGAGCAAATAAGATATAGATAAGTCAGTAACTGATTTGTGTCACAAGAGACACACAGTATACCTGGTGGCCACTACACTGCAGCTCCTACAGCACCAGTGAACGCTGTCACTGTTTATACACAGTTTATCAAAACAGTAAATTTTCCCTATATTAAAGCTACTAAAGGCATTCTAAATCTAGAACCTACAGGAAAACTCTTTATACACTTGTTTTCCTAATTTTTTTCCTATAAAGTTCTAACACATGCAATTTTGTGACATAGAGAGACCTTGCCCCCCAAATCCCTGCAGATACAGCTCAAGGTCTCCTCTTCACTTATCAGTACCAACGAAGCAAGAAGCAAAAGGAATGAGTAAATGAAAAGAAAGAGCATTCTATGAAGATGGAGGAGAGAAAACCAAGTTGAGTGGCAGAGAGAAATCTGAGGACAGTAGTGTGGAAGAAATGGTCCTCTCTGGGTTGACACCCCCAAAATTCTGGAGGAGGTGTTGAAAACAATTTTGCTGCTCCCAGGTTTCTAAGAGGAAAAAAGTAAGGAAGTATTAAGTTTCTAGTTTTCTCCTCTTACATTTCAAGTCTCCATAAATGTTTTCAATACTCACAGGTTACAGAGGAAAAGAATGAGTTTTTTCATAGTTCTTCAACATAAGAGGATTTAGATTGACCTCTGAGAATTAAAGTTTAAATCATCATAAAATGGATGAAGAAAGAGATACACAAATTTATCGTAAACTCTCTTTGCCAAGCTAGCAAGATTTTCCAGATACATAACACGGGGTGTGTTTCTTAGTCCATGAGCTCTATAAAATGTTCTTCAGAGGAAAACTAAAGCCTCCCATGCCCACAATTTGAGGATTCATGGGGTATTTTAGTATACCAAAGGCTCTGAGGAGTCTGGTAGGATTAACATTTGATTGAGTGTTTTCTACACTTACCTAATAACATTTCTGCTTTTAGGGCTGGAAAACCCAATAATTTAGGCTGTCAAAAGAAGAGCTTGTAGAGGCTGGATAATATTAATACACTAAAGTAAATGGACTATTTTCTGTATGTTATGATATTATAGAATTAACATGGATCATGGAATTAGCTATAAAAGAATCATTGATCTTAGTTCTGCAATTTTTAAGCTCTATGACTCAGCAAATTCTTTGAAGTTTGTGAGTTTTCTCTTACTAACCTGTAAATTGGGATTATAATACAATTTGTGGCTTTGTAAAGTACCATACTTATACTATAGTGATGACTGCCCTGTGAGTCAAATATAAGCTAGTTTGCTAAAGACAGTTTTGTGGTATCTGGAAAGTTATTTTTAGATTCTACTAAATGACTTGTCAGAGTTGAGCCCTTCTTTTTGTGAATGTGTGTAAGGAAAAAAGTTGTCTATGCAATTTTTTTTCTTCTTCTTTCTTTTTTGAAGTACTGGAGATCAAGTCCGGGACTTTGAGTGTGTGTTGGGCAAGCACTCTACAACTGAGCTACATCCCCTGATCTTTATCACGTTTTTATGACTTCTTTCATGCCAGTATTCCCTAAACCTGTATTTTTGCCTCATTGTATCAATGTCTATACACAGGGTTAGAGTCCAATCTCTCCAGTGTAACATGCCACGAATAGAGCAGAAGGCTGATGTTTTTATTGAGACACTTTGTTTATTTTGTGCTTATTATTTTAAATTTGATCTGCAGAGAGATATCACCTTTAATTTTTAGGGAGTCAGCATTCTTCTGTTTCTTGTTTTACTACCACTTTCATGGAACTGGTGTTTGTTTGTATATTTGCTTTTGTGTTTTGTAGGGAGGAAAGCTTTTAGGTACCTTAAATCACATGAACTTGATTCAATATGTTTTTGGCTTGAAAAGTAGTACAAGATGGTAGAGGAGGCAAATTAACAAATATAAACATTTGGAGAACAGTATATCAAGATCACATAACTTTTAAAGCAGCTTTTCATCTCTTCTTCCATTACTGTAATGGAAATTCCTTTAGAGATGTTAGCTTAGTTTATTTAGATTATGTCATTTAAGAGTTTGAAGATAGTTCTAGTTTCACTTAAACTTAGAGCAATGTTTATAAAACTTCTTTTGGTCTTAAAGAAACAGCTGATGCATTTCCAGGACAGTCAATTTGGAATTAAAGGCAGACCAAGCTCCTTATACCATTTAAGAAGATGATTCTCCCCATGGGCAGACTTACTAGTGAAGACAGTCAGGTTTGTGGCTTAAGCAAAATAAAAAAGGATCTGAAAATCAAAAATATAGTTTTTTAGAGCACAGGTTATGTCTAAAGCAGGTAATTGATTTAACCCCCTTAAATTCTCCTTGAAACTATAAGCAAAGGTTCTTAGCCATCTCCTGGTAGGAAGTAAATGTCTTTTTAAGAGTAAGTTTGTTCTTTTGTGAAAGAAGAACTTTTCAAGTCCCGAGGATACCATTGAGCAAATTATTGTAGCAGTTTCCTTAGTGATACCCCAGGGCCCAGAAAGATTTAATGAGCCTTCGAAATTGCCAAAGTTACTTTTAGGGAGCAACTTATAACTGGAGGAATTTAGCTAAACACACTGGAAAGTTTCTTGGAATAGTTTTGTGGATCAAGGCCAGATTTTCAATAGGAAAAAAACTTCTCCATGAAATGCAGTTTATTTGATCCTATCAGAATTGCTAACAATATTATAATGCATGTCATATATAATATACAAGGGGCGATGAAAATACACGGGGAAATTTAAATTTAAAATATTTATTACAGTAAAAGACATTGCTATTAATCCTCTTCAAAAGTCTCCTTTCTCTTTGATAACACTTATCCCATCATTCTTGCCACTTTCTGAAGCAGTTCTGGAAGTCCTCTTTCCTGAGTGTCTTTATAAGGTGTGATAAAATAATAAGGATAATGCTGTTTCTAAATGTCAAGCAAGGGAAAGGCAGGCTTGAAAAAATATTAGGATGTATCCTCGTCCACCTTATTCACTGGACCTACCATTGTGTGACTTCTAGATCTTTCCTAAAGTGAAAATGACCAAGAAAGGTAAACGTTTTGAATTGATTCAAGACATTAAAGCAACTGCAACAGCACAACTTATACATTCACACTGTATTTTTCAATCATACTTTCTGCTTTTGAACTGCTAATTGCTTGTATATATATATATATATATTCTACAAGTGCAACATCACTAAAATAATATCTTCTTTACAGAGTTTGAGTGATAATTTTTGGATCTAATCATGTTAGTTTATAAGTGTTTAAATCAGAATACAGTAGATTGAGTCATGCTGTTCATACACTAATATGGTTTGCTTTTGAGAATTCTGTAGTATATCATATCAATCACTCTTGACAGCATCATCTTCAAGATCTTTCTACTTTTTCTTTTTTACTGCCTGCATACCATACTTCTGGTGCCTTCAGTTAATCCAAGTATCGATATGTATGTTTCTCTGTACGCACTGCTGGGCATTGCTATATAAAATCACACAAGCTAGAAGACTGTTACTAATAAAAAGTAGTAATTTCAAATCACACATAAATCTTTAATAATTGCTTTTTAAATATCTTTGTAACCATATCACATGACTGAAAAGAAAAAGAAAACAATTCTGATTTATGATGCTTTCTTCTATTACCTTTTCCAACCCATCTCTCTCTTTCTTGGAAGAAGAATTTACATTCTTCTTCATTAAGAAAATGGAAGCCTCAGGTGCAAAGTATCTTCATCGAATGGCCTCTTCACCCACAGTGGAATCGTTTACCTTCTCCTTCCAGGACACAGAAAGAACTCTTCCTTGCTTTTTTCATGGTTTTATTTTTCCACCAGTGGCCTGAATCTAATCTCCTCCTCTCTTTGAACCACTTCTTCAATCATTTGTTCTCCAAAGGCTTTCTCTCCCTTAAACACCACTCAATTAATGATACTGACTATTGATTTCCTCTATCATGGTAACTTCTCTGAAACAACTTCAGACAACCCATAAATACATGATTTCATTCTCCTGGACTGTAGCTACTCTCAACTCTATGTACATGATTGGCATAAAATTCTCACCATTTCTAACAATCACTGACTATTTTTTCTCTTCTAAAGTGAGTTTAGGGCTTCTTCTTCTTATCCACTAACATACTAGTACATGATATTATAGAACTTAACCAAGCTGCACTGTAATTGTTACTCAGCCCATTTCCTAAATCTAGACAGTGAACATATTGAAGACAAATATTACCACTTCCTAACCCTATTTCTGACCCGTAGTCAAAACTCCATGATATTTGTTGAGTGTTGAATCAAGTCCAGATTAAGAAATGCTTCAAGATTCTAACCACTTGCCCAGCACTGGAAATAACAATTCCCATTCCTCGCTGTTGCTCCTGGCATCGACAGCATGCTATCTTCCTATGTAACAAGCACGTTTTCTGCAAGAGAACCACTGTGTAAGCTTATACTTCCTGAGAACATGGTTTTCTTCACATACGATAATTTCAAGTTCATTTTCCACTAAATGACAGAAAATTTTTCTAACTTCTTGTAATTTTAATTAGCATATCAAATATTTGGAGAATTTAAAGTTACCAAGTAAAGTTGGTTCTACACTTGATCTTAGCCAAAAGGCCGAGAAGCGATAAAGTTGGTTCTTTAATATGAATTCAAAGCAATTTCTTCAGCATTTCAAACACTGATACTTCTCAAGCCTTAATATACAACAAGATTACCCATGATTTTATTAAAATACAGATTCTGATTAAATTCTGCATCTGTAAGTCTGGATTGGGGAAGATATTTTGCTTTTCTTACATATGTTCAAATGGTGCCAGTCACTGGACTAGATAACACACTGATTAGCAATACCCAAAACCATCATCTCATGCTTCAAAATCTCCAATTTTTATTCTATAATTTAAATAATTTAACAGCTGTATGAGGAAGTGATATAAAATATCAGTGATGAGTATATAAACTTAAACATCAATTATTTATTTAATAGCTTGCTCCTTTTTGAGAAATTAATATTTATCATGAGTTAGAAAAGTTTGGTAAAGGACATGAAAGGTAATCTTTTCTGTTGTTTTAACACTAAAAGCAATTTCAAACTATGAAAGATTACTCTGGAGTGATTTATGACTCATTATTCGAACCAGTGTAATACAACTTTAAGAAGAGTAGAATCATGTCAAAACCCAGAACAAGGTCTTAGTTTGTATTTTCTAGTCTGAGTTAAAATGTAAAGCATGACTATAGAGGTATTTAACTCATTAGTCATGATGCATGAGTACCTTTTTGAAGGAGACTGGAGCAAGGGACAGAAAGAGGTATAGAGGCATGTGCAAGCACATCACCAGTGCCCTTTAGAACTGCCACATGGACCACATGGAAGGTGCCCTTGTTAGTGAGCAGTGTAGCAGTCCTGCAGTAAGCAGATGGGTTCTGTGAGTGTGGCTAAATAAAATGGCTCAGATTTTGAACAGTAGCATCTACAATCCTAGAAGTCAATAGTTTTCAGCCAAGATTGCACATAACAACCACCCAAGCTATCTTTGAAGTACTCATTACCAGAGTCCCCCTCTTTGATTTACATAATTGGTCTGTGGAAGGTCTCAGGCATCAGTAGTTTTACATCTTCAAGGAATTACCACGTTAAGTACTCCCAGGGTAAAATTCCTCCTTTACAAACTTGGGAGAATATCCTCCTCCGTAACTGGGGCCTTAACTCTGACTTGCAGGTTTAGACCAATCTCTTTCTCCAGGATGGTGGTTTTAAGACTTGAGTGGGCCTCAGACATACCTAGAAAGCTTATTAAAGCACTCATTGCTGGTGTCTCTCCTGGCATTTCCCTATTGTGTGGATCTGAGTTGGGGGCTCTGTGTGCATTTGCAACCAGTTTCCAGAAAGTGCTTATGATGTTGGACCGAGGAACCCAGGTTGAGATTTAAGTTGAGACTGGGTTTGAATCTTAATCTCAAAATGAACTCCACCTTTTTGTTATTTTTCAAATCTGAACAATGCAAAATTTACTCATAGAAGCCTTACTGCCATGGCTCAGTTCCTCCTCTTGTGTGGGTCAGTTTAAATGTTTGCCTTACTACTACTTCTTGATTGACTACTACCTTGGAAATCCAAATATGGCACTTTCTGATTCAGAAACAGAAAACATGAGTTTCTCAAAGATGTAAGCATTGAGTTAAGATTAGATGCCATTTAGGAAGGTACCCCATATTTTGTTGTTGAGAATGAGCTGGAGAAGAGGAGTGTGGAAGTAGGGATGTAGACCAGAAAGTGCAGTGCTATTGGCATTCTAGAGAGGAAAACTTCATGAAATACTAAGGAAAGTGTTTGACAATTTATTGACTGATGTTTGCATGCTAAGTCAAGGAATAAGAGTCAAGGTTGTCACAATCTAAAATCTACCTATGATCACAATTTATAACATCGATATAGCAACCTAAACTTACCATGACTAGTTAGGGCTCAATTGGATATACTGGAAAGAGTGAAAGTGATAGATGTTCATTAGAGCTTTAACGTAGGGAGTCCTGTTGAGGGAATGGCGTGTCTGTTGGATCCTGTCCCACTTTTACCTCTTTATAAAGGAACAGCCAGAAGCACAGATGGTTATCTAAGATTCCTCAGTGTTTTTTCACCAGGCGCTGTTTTCATGTTATAGTAAGTTAGATTTCTTGGGGGAAGTACATTAATTCTTCCATGACATGAACAGACTTCTATGTAGGTGAGATTAGAAACCTATCAAACCTTGGAGGAAGAAAGCTCAGAGTTTCAGTAGTGCACACCAGAACTCTACATGTGTTTATCAGGACAATGTGATTTCTCAGTTTTAGTAAATATTTCAGATTGTCTCATGTCTCATTTTCCTTCTTGGAAATGAACCCACTAAAATGGCAAATATGCTTAGTGAGCCAAAAATCATTTGAATTTGAATTTTATGTCTTTGAATTTTTTAATTGGTGAAGGACTTCTTTACCTTTAAATTTGAGATTGGCATTAAAATAATAGAACGAATTAATCAAATCCCTTTGGTTCACAGATCAGTGAATGCTAAGAAATGAATAGTCAGTATCACAACTAAATTTTCACATGGCATGAATCACTGCAATTTCCTTTGCATTTTCTGGCTAGAAAAATAATACAGACCCAATAACAACCAAAGATGAGGTGTCATGGAAAACAGGAGCTATGAAGTAAAGTATGTAAAGTTTTATGGAGCTGCCTGGAAATCAAAGTTGTTTGTATAACTCAGAAGTAATCTGATCTGGTGTTCCCAAAATTCCTTAAAATATTCATCTAGAAAACAGAAGATATACTCTGGCATCTTGAAATACTTGCTGTCTTATAAGACCACATCTCTTCCAAACTGTGATCCAGGATAAAGCTTCACTAGAGCAAAAGGAATAACAGTTGGTGGAAAAATAACACGATAAAATGTACAAGACAGAAATATCCACCATAAAATCCCATATGTACAGAAATGATTTGTAACTTCAGCAGTCATTATTAAATATTGTTTTAATTTTTCTTACAGTTACAAATTGCTGGATATTGTAAAAATACTTTTTACTAATAGCAAAATTGTTTCTTAGTTTTAGGCACATGGTAAGTTAGAGAATACTGAAGGAAGAAAGAATGATTTCATACAGCAGCTTCCATTTTTCCTCTGATTAACTTAAGCTATTTTAAAGATAATTTCATAAAACTAGAAAATTCAGATATCAATCTAGACAATAGATAGCTGCAAAGCCAATTATTTGCTAATTTAAAAAGTCATTTGGGATGCTATCGGAGATATCCATGATACACAACACATCCCACTTACAGAGAAACCTCATTGTTACAATTCCAAATTTTTATAGAAAAATCGAATAAAAGTTGAATATTCCTAGTCTGAAATCCAAAATCCAAAATTTTTCTAAATCTGAAAATTTTGAGTACCAACATGATCCACAAGTGGGAAATTCCACAGTTGAAGTTAGGTAATAGCCTTTAGTCATAATGCAAGCACACTAAAAATATTGTACAAAATTACCTTCAAGAGATGTGGATATGTGATACGCTGAAAATAAAAACATAAATAAATTTTGTGTTTAGACTTGAGATATTTCATTTTATGAAAATGTTACGAAATTCAAAAAATTCTCAAGTCCAAAGCATTTTTGTCCAAAGTATTTCAGATAAGGGATACTGAACAAAAAAATAAGCTTCAAATTATTTTTCATGGAATAAATTAAAAGTTTGTTTAACCTTTTTTTCTATATGGAGAATGTACAAAATAAAATGGAGAATGAGCCAAAACTGAGTTAGAAAATTGGTGGGCATCACAATTTTTCTTGCCACAAGGCTTTAATAATCATAAAGATCATACAGTAAGCATTTGTGTTACAGCAGGACTGAACATCTGTATTTTGCAGTTTCAAAAGGGCCCAATATTGGTTTGGAGCTACATGGCGTAAGCTCAGACACTGCTTGAAAGTCTTGGAAAAACTTCTATAGTTGAGAACCGCTATAAAATGAGCTAACACAAACGTGATCATTCCTTCTCACCTTTTAGATGAATTTGATCAATAAGGCTCTCCGGGTTTATAAGTAAACCTGATATCTCAGGACATTAATCAGAGCCTCATCAAAATACAGAATTAGACCTGGATCTGTCCAGGAGGGTGTGTGATGTGGTAAATGTAGAACTCCTCAAGACAAAGGATAGAGGCACCTGAAAATGGGATGATATCAGGATATGGGCACACTTTGATAATCAGAACAAAGGGTAGACACTCAAGAGTGTTTTGAAGAAATTATGGCTGTGAAATAATACTAATGGTTCATCAGAAAACTTAAATGTTTGGGGTAGGAAAGTATAAAATAGGTCATCATTAAAACTAATGAAATTCTGTCATACATGTCAACATGGGCAGAACTGGAGGACATTATATTAAGGGAAATAGACCAAACACAGAAAGACCAATACTGCATGTTCTCAGTCATTTGTGGACGTTAAAAATTGACTATATAGAAAGAGAGAACAGTGGCTTCTAGACTCAAGGTGGGAATGGAAAGAGGCCAGATAAAAGCATGAAATAACAGGTACCAAAATTATCTGGGAAGAATTATTTCTAGTGTTACATTTCATAATAAGATGGCTGTAGTTTATAACAACTTAGTATATATATTTAAAATTCTTAGAGGAACTGAAGGCTCCTAAGCCAAAGAAATGATAAATGCTTAAAAAATAGAAATTCTAATTACCCTGATTTAATTATTACATGCTGTATCATAAAATATGTGTAATTATTATGTGCCATTAAAAAAGAAAAAAGAAAAGCATATAAAATTTAAAGATTATGAAAATTGAAAAGAAGAAAGCAGGTTATTGTTGGACTTCTAAGTTTCACTTAACATGAACCATGCCTTACACACTAGCATGAACTTGTCTATGGCATATTACTGAGTCTGATTTTTATTTGGATGCCTGTCAAATTGTCCAGTTACCTACTCTTAGCATTTTTGCTTCAGACTACCAGGAAATGCAGCTAGTCCTCATATTTCTCAGCACAATTCATTTTTTTACAATAGCACTGTAGTAATTCTTCCATAGCTGAAGGTCACTTGAGCTAGGTATTTTTATTACCAGGCTTCATATGATTTCACAGGTCCACTAGGACTAAGCTTTATGAACTCCACCGCATACACTGTTATCTGTAAAATTAGACAGGAAGGCATCAGTTGACATGTAATAATAATTAGAATATTATTATGACTAGTTAGTCTCACATTTATATAAATCATACTTTAACTTACATAATACTTTCTCATCTCTCATATCTTTCCAACTTTATGAAAAAACATAGGATGAACTATATATTATCTTCAATGATGATACTGAATTTCTTCGACTATCAGTTGTTCAGGCTAGCTGAATAATACAATTCAAGGTAGAACCAAATGCAGTAAGAAATTGAATGTGGAAGATGTTTTCAAGAAAACATGTATTAAACATACATACTCATTTAAATTCTCTAGACTATTTCTGGGGAATTGTATATGTGTTATGAGACAAGGGGGCTATACTTCAATTACCCAGATGCCTCGGTTTCGTGGGATGGGTTGTGCATGAGTTTGGCCTATGTGCAGAGGTCTCGTGCCTCTATAGAATGCAATACACAAGGTGATGGAAATGGAAGTCTCATGTTGGAAAACTGTTAAGAAAATGAAGTAGAATCATTGTAAAATAATTTAGGTATATTTTCTGGGCATTTTTAAAATAATGAATCTTAAATGAAGTCAACTGGAAACCTAAAATTCTTAGCAGAGAATAATTTAAAAAATGAAAAATAAAATAAAATACTTTGTTCTTTTGTATACAACATTCTGTGGTATTAAAACCACATACTTGCTGGATTTTTAAGATTTTGTTTTTTACCATTAACTCAAATGCTTTAAGTAGAATTAGAGTTTTTGCTCTTCAGATACTAAGTAAGAAGGAACATCCTAGCAGGACAATTTTCTGAGTTAAATATAATGGCATAACCATATATCAAAGCAATTCAAGTTAAGAAACATCTATTACTTCCTGGACAGAACATTGTTTTAAGATTATAGATAAAGAACTTTCTTTTAAGGAAGGAATAGAAGCTAACTTGACTTTAAGCCTTGGTGACAATTTTCTTTGGGGGATAAAAGCATGTCTTGATCTTAGATCAGCCTACAACATTCCCTTCCTGGCCTTTGATATTTCCTTCATTATTATTTTAATGACTAAGTGTCTGAGTATATATTTTAAATTCCTCAACTGTCTTTTGGGAATAATATACTATAACTTCTTGCTATTAATAGACAAAATAAGTAGTTATAGGTCTAATATTTGGCCACAATGTGAAAAATATAAAAATATGCTAAAGGATTTTTTCACCAATAGGGTTGGGATTATACATAATGTAAGGTGGTATGTACTTTTAGTCTCGTTAACTGCTTTAACTTACAATTTAAGTTGCTAAATAATCAAAATTTGATAAACAGTTTCCTAAAGAGTTTGTATAAAGTGAGCAACACATTGCAACATGTCCAATCCACAATCTGCTCTAGTGGAAGAGATGATAAAAATCCTCTTTTCCTCATATATTTGCATTCACACCCTAGCATCTAGACCCAAAGGGCGGATCTCCTGGCACCTCTTTGTGGCCTTAGCAGCTGCAGGGAAAGAAGAAGAGGGCTGCTGCCAGACAGAACAGCTTTATCAGATTCAGCTGACATTTACTCTGTCACAGGCACAAATGTACCTCATAACATGGGGGAAAATGTTCCTATTACCTGTTCATACCAGGAAACTGATGTGACATGAAACTCCTATTTTTGAATCTATAGACCTCCATAGGCCTCAGCTGTTCATATCCATTTAAAACAAATAATGAAAGCACAGGACTGTTAAACAGCACACCACCAATAAATGGGAGTAATAAACACTTTGGGTATTCTAAAGCTTTTTGCTTTGTCTTTCAACACTAAGATAATGGGTATTATTATGTCTATGCCATAGCCCTCATTTTCATTAATACTATGTACTATTTCATTAATTTCTCTATACTAATCTGACCAGATCTAATGTATTCCCAGTAGAATATGTTAGTGTGGGACAAATGGATGGGTAAAGAAAGAAGGTTTATCATTCAAATTTCTTCTTATATTTTTTATACTTTTTAGTAAAACTGCTAGTGAACTCACAATTGCACATATCTTTGAAACTATTCTGTGGTTTCTGATTGCTGTACATAAGTAGGGCCCAATGCTTTAAAGTCTGATTCAGTTTTCTGCAGTCTATTCATAAATGCAATAAATTATAAAGCCTCCAGATTCAAGTGAATGCGTGCATTTCTAGATACCTTTTCCTACAGAGAAAACACATTGTAAGTGTGTATTGCAGTATATTCTCTGTCATGCATCTCTATTAAAAGCTAAAGGACAGCTCATGTAAGTTGCAAAATGTATATAATGACTGGTACAACCCCCTTATGTTGTCAAAGGATACGCTTTACATGTTCTCTATGTACTTTATATAGTCAGGTAGTTTCATGAATTTCTACATGTCTTCTCATCAAACTATTAATATTCACAGTGTTCATTTCTGAACCTATTCCATTGACATTCCCTCTTTGGTTATACCTTCAAAAATTGTTGTCTTAAAATGTTACTATATTATACTTCTGGCCATACATGTTAAATATTTTCAAAAATTGCTTAAGGAAATGTGGTTTTAATTTTCTATAACTATTTATCTTTTAGTTGTGCAAAGTGTTTCCTGTGGGTAGTTGATACTCATATGCATGTGAAGGTTGCCAATGTTATGTCAAATATAAACTTTAAAAGGCCCTCCAAAAGTAGTGTTTGGAAACTATTCGTTTGACCTTTAGTGACAAAGCCTATGCCTTGCAAATTGATTAATACAGATACAATATCAAATCATTTTTCATACAATTTTTTAATGTTTGTTAAGTGCTGAAGCAGTATGTAAACAGAGTATTTGGCATTTTTATTAGGCTGCGGAACTCAGTCATTTCCTTTGCAACAACATCTCATAAACTATTTTGACAGTCTAATAAACTATAAAAAGCTGTGGTAAAAACTGGCTCTGAATGTTATAACCGTACAAAATGGAAAGAGCAAGAGAAAACATCTATCACTGGGATTATTATCACTGTTGCTATGGCAACCTGGTTGCAATGGCAATATCTCCACGGTTCTGCTGTTTGTTATCATCTTTCTTGATTTTACATCATTGAAATTGTAGTAATTACACTGTGCCTGATGAAAAATGCATGCTGTCATGGCAACTAAGTCAAATATTCTTAATCATTTCACCTCTTCAATCTAAAATGTAATTGTTTGTCAGTAAAATAGGTTATGCAGAAGGCATCCATGGACTTATGATTGCCTTAAGTGTTTTGCGAAAAATAGTGCTTTTAGTCTCAAGACCCTAAGCTAAACTAATAGCTTGAGATGGTAAACAATGACTCATTATAATAAGTAAGCAGTATTAATTATAAAGTTACTTCTCCAATGTGGTAAAATTATAAACCATACTGACTTTAATATAGTATTACTATCAAAGACAGAAGAGAATATTTTCAATCATCCTCATATCTTCAGTAAATTATTTGAATCAGATGTTATGTTCATTTTGGTGTACTCTATTTGTATTTTATAAGTCAATGCCTTCTGATGAATATATTTTGAATGTTTTCTTCTCCTTGTATGTAATTAAGTCACAAAAATCATCTTTGCAAATATGAAGAAATAAGGTCTATTAATGCAGCATAAAATGCTTTTCAAATAGAGCACTTGGTTGGTTACAAGCCTATCAGCTATTCTGCAAATTAATATGCTTTATGTAATATTTTTATGTGTATTATTATCATTATTATTTGGCTACATCTACCTATATATCTGAGTAATATGAGTGTCTTCGGAGAACAGAATAAAAAAATCAATATGTAAAGTTCTGCTATAAATGGTAAATTTATCTTTTTGAATGGGGATCATAAACTGTCAAATTTCATTAATAATATGAAACTATAGTACATATTTTTATAGTTACTTAAGAGTTCTATTTTCCAAGAAATAGAATGAAATGAAAAATTTTGCTTGAGTAGGAAGAGAAAATTGAGTCAAAACTCTTTTGTTTTGAAAAAAAGAAATTTTATAGCCTTGCTTATGTTTTTCTTTCATCTTATTTTTTATGTAATGATACTATAAATGAGAGTAACAAAATAAGTTATTTTATGCTTTTTCAAAAATTTGTGAGTAGTACATTATCTTTATTCATATTTGGCTATATATAATTTACATTAGAAACATAAGATAAGCTAAATGTTATATCTTCTAGGTTGTAGACTCATAAGAAAATTGAACACTTGTATTTCAAACATAGCTAACCATGATTTCTCCCTCTCCATACCTATATTCTTTTTCTGAGCATGTCATTACTTTTCCATGAGAAACAGGTACAAGTTAGCTGTAATATGATTAATCTGTTTCTGCTAAAAGCAGAAGATGTCTTTGCTATTGGAAAGCCTAGATTTTATCAACCCAGTGAGGGCAGGGAAATGAAATGCAAGTATGTATTTTCTGAGGTTGAGTACCAATGCATTTATAATGATGATAGTAATTTGATTGTAAGGGCGACTGTTTGCTTCATCTTTAATGGATTTAATCATAAAATTGCTTTAAAACTTATTCACTGCTCCTACAAGAAAACAAAATACTATACGGATAAAATGAATATAAAACAATGAAATAGAAAAAAACCTGCTCTTAGTCATAACTTAGCTAAAAATGAAATCTTTTAATAAAAGTATCAGAAAAGCATATTAAAAGAAAGAAAGGAATATATTATTCCTATGTATTATACATAGGTTTAAAAGATTACACAATCAATGATTTAGTATTTTGTATAGTATAGCTAGAGAATAAGCAGTATGCAATTACAAATTTTATGGATATAAAATAAGGGATCTTCAAAGCTCTTGTAATTGCTTAGAAATTACAAATTAATAAAGACATAATATGAATAATTATATTCAGCCTAGAGATACCAAAAATGCAAGGTAAATATCTAAGAGGCTAACTTTTGTTTGAGAACCCTTGTAAAGGTAATGCTTTCAACTGGCCTGCCTCTGAATAGGTGGTGTCTGTACCCTCCTCTGGCCCTCTCAGCTCTGGCCTGTCACTGGGACAGGTGGGTACAAGCAAGATGGCAGAAGGATGACTCCTCAGCAGGAGATAGAAGATTCATGTCTACTCAAATTCTGTGCACAAATAAAGGCCAAGCACACTTTTAGGCACTTAGGGTTTTGTTTGCATTAGAGAAGAATCTCTAAGTGCCTGTTCTTATGGGGCTTTCATTAAGCAACACAGCCATTTTCCTTTGTACTGGAGTTAGACAGGCATCATTCTTTAGTATTATGTACAGCTGTCTATCCACCTTGCAGCAGTGGGGCCAACTCAGTGAAAATAAACAAAATCGCAAAATCGCCAATGAAGTGGTGTGGGAACACAAGTGATTATTATTATTTAATTTAATTTCTATTCTCTGTCAGGAAAATTTCTCCATTCTTCTCAGTGTCAGTTGAGAGCTCAGGGAATTCAAATTAATTTAAAGATTACACTGAGTAAAATATAATTAGGAAGGTAAATGTTCCAGGGAGGAGGGAAAGGGCAACAGAAAATGGGTTCCAGACATAAATATAAATGATGCTGGTGTTATCTGCCATTTTTACATTATCTGTGTCACTCTTCCCTTTCCTCAGCATGGATAAACTGAAGGTGACTAAAGTTACATATGAAATCATACTGTATGAATGGCAACAATAAAATATTAGGATACAAAAGAAAATTTCAAAGACATCCCCACATAGAGGCAATCTAAAAATAAAAGTTGAACATGGTTTTCAGTATTTTGTTAAGTAGAAATTTTTTCCTGAATAGATCCTTTTCTGAAAATAAAAATATACCTCAAATTTGAGCTGTATCTCAGGACTGGAGCATTTTTCAATTGTTTCTTTAAAACACACGAATGCAGCAATATCATGCAGGGTAGAATTTATAGGACCTAAATAATTTAATCTTTTGCCCAATCAGTGAAATGTGTATGTTTTAACAGTTTTTATTGTGATAATAAATCTTAGAGTTTTTTTATTCAGCAAAAATGTCTGATACCTAGAGAAAAGCCACAAAGATTAAGTTCTCTCTAAAATCCAAGATGTTCCTTAATAATTCTGATTGATCAATCTTTTTAATGATTCTCCTCTCTTTGAAACAGACTATAAAACTAGTCATAATTAAAGAACAAAACATTGGAAAGAGTTTTACGTCTGGAAACCCAATTATTCAAATTTTTATGAAATCTTTCCATAATGTTAGAAAAACTTGGGGCAAAAGAACACTGCCTTTGTGAATCACAAGTTAAATATTAAATATTTCTTACAGCCTCCAAGGCAAAAATACTATTAACTTATTGAAAATCTTAGCAATCTTTCTGTGCCACATTTAAACTTCATTGATGGAGCTTTTAGGTCAGAATGAAACTTCCAGCTTCTCTAATGTGAATTTCATTTCATTGTGTAACCTCAGAAATTCCTGAATGCTAAGACTAGTAATAATTCTAATAAATGACAAGATTTTTAAATATATAGACTTAGTCCTGTATTTAACTAAGAATGTTTGAAAAGGCAAAATCTCATTTTTAAATTTCCTTTTATACCCTCTTTAGATTTTACAATGTCCAGGTTTTTTAAAAAAAGTTTATAACCTGAAAATTATGAACTTTAGAATTTTCCTTATTTTTATGTAAAGATTTCTAAATCAGAAATCAAATCTATTAGTAGGTTTAGTATCGTTTCTAGTCAATTTTTATGTTTTGCTATTAAAAGGAGCTAAAATTGCTAGGTTACTTAAGTCAATGAGACACAAAAAATGTTTTCACTTGGAAAGGAATTAATTAAATGAAGGGATCAATTTTGTTTTGTTTTGTTTTGTTTTATTTTGTTTTGTTTTGTTTTTGGTACCAGGGATCGAACTCAGGACCTTGTGTTTGTGAGGCAGGCGGTACCACTGAGCTAAACCCGCGGCTCTGAAGGGATCAATTTTATGGGATCACCTTTCACAGTCTAATAAATATGTTAATATCTTATATAAATCCTCATAACAAATCAGGAAAGGATTTTAAAATAAAAGCTAGAAACTAAGCGAAATAAATCCATTTAACCATCTATTTCTACATATTTGCTTGGAAGAACATTAAAATAGTAGTGAATTTCTTATTGTCAGTAGCTAAAGTCAGAGTTGCAAATTTCAGGCACAAAAGGGAGGACAGAGAAGAAACGCAATCCAAAGTATTTTCTTGGGGGGAAAAAATTCCTTTTTTCGATATGTAAAATTTTCTTCTTCAACACAAAATAAAAGTGGTACATTGGTTCACAAGCTTGACTCTTTTTTTTTTTTTTTTTTGGTAACCGGGATTAAACTCGGGCCCTTGCGCTTGCGCAGCAGCCGGCGAAACCACTGAGCTAAATCCCCAGACAACAAGCTTGATTCTTTCCACGATTCTGGTCACAAACTGAGTTGGATGAGAATCAAGTCAAATTCAATGGCTAGGTTCAGTATTGACCTGATGGGGAAATTTGTTTTGGTTCTCATCCAGTTCGGTTTAAGACCAGAATCCTGGAAATAATTGAGTTCGTGAACTGAGGTACCACTGCTATTTCTATTAGGTTAACGATTTAAATCGTACTCATGTCTGAGTCAATGAAAATTTATTGTGGCTCAGTGATCTAAGGCATAGGAAATGCTGTTTTAGATTATTCCCAGTCTGACTGGTAAAACACAGAAATTCAGTTTCACAGTCATTTTAAGAGTGTCAATACGGGAATTTCAGAGTAAGTCCAAGGAACGGAGGAGGAAACAACAGTGCTCTTGGAAGGTGATATTTTGGTAAACTCTAAGGGGAATACTAATATACAGTATTACTGTACCTATCCATCTTAAAATACATCTTAAAAGTATTGCGTCAATCAACAGAACTTTTAAGCTTTAAAAAACAAGATACATCCCCCAAACTAACTTTGGGAATTAGTTGCCAAGTTCCAGGCAAGCCCAGCTTTCAGTACGAGTGGTCTGAGACCTCTGTTTCTCTCCATCCTACCTTTGGGTGTCAGCTTTGCCTAGTGGCAAAACAGCGGCCGGTTTCAGTCTCATTTCATATCACTTTTAGCCTCAATAGGAAAAAGTGATCTCTTAATGGAAACTCAAAAAAAGAAAAAAAGGAAAGAAATGCCCGAAATTCATCTTGTGTGTCATTTCTCCTGAATTCATCTTGTGTGTCACTCTTAGGTGACTCAATTACAGAAGTGAGAAGAATATTTTCTATTCTGAGTTTACCTGGATTATGGGCCACATTGCTGGGCCACATAGCTCCACCTGAACATGACCTTCAATATCAGCCTCTTAGGAAATGTGGACCTCTAAACTGAAGTCAGAGTAAGTGACTAGAAGGAGAATGCATATGGGAGATGCTTGACCCAGAGTCGCACCATTGCTAGTGTACCGTCTTCAATGTCACAGGACTATTAACTGATTTTCAATTCCTTGTTTTATGCAGCAAATGGAATTCTCACTCAATAAAATACTCCTGCTTCCTGACTGCATACTATGAATGATACAATTATGTGTTTGAGTACCATAATCTGAGGTTTAATACAGCAAGTTAACTGTGACACAATGGGGCATAATAGTGATTTCAGAGGAAGGAAAGGTAACATGTTTGGCAGCCCTTGGGTGTACAGGATTCTCAAAGGTAATAATAATAGAAAGGCTGTGGGTAGCTTCAAATTACTTTTTCTTTCTAATTGGCAATTAGTTCTAATTAACTTTTAATTAATATTCAATGTTTTCTTTAACAAATGGAACCCTGATGAGATCACATCTGTTAATACCACTCAGTTTCTATTTTGGTACTTTACAATTTTCCATTGTGACTGCAGCAAGTGCAACTTCAGGCAGAAGAGTGATCACCTTTTAGCTAGGATGAAAAGGTGGCCTGATTTAAAGTCATAGTGCTTTAAAGGTAATTTTGGCGGAAACTAAGATTCTATGAAATTTGATTTTACTTTACAGTTTAAGAGATAGGACAAGGAATTAGAAGTCACATTCTCTTTTTTGTGGCTCCCAAAATTCTTTTCAATAATTGAGAACTGTATAAAAATACAACTTTTTATGTGCAGATATACAGAACATAAAGCAAACAAAGATTTGTAAAATTCTCTCTGTCCACTTGTTTTAGAGGGAAAGCAGAAACCCAGAGAGAACTGGGGCTTGTCTGTGCAATTCCATAAAATTAATATTAAAAGGAAAAAAATCAGACAATTCTCCAGATATTTTTTAGAAAGTTGAACTTTGCAAGAAGAAAGATCTACCTCATTTTCATACCATTGATTTTCTTGGCTTTCCCAAATTCTGTTGCTTTCAGACTACTCACATCATCCCAATTTTTAATTTTTTTCATACTTTAGCTTCTTTAGTCCAGTTAGTACTTTGCTTTGTGTTTTGGATAATCTTTCTCTATTATCCTTTTTTGTTTGGTGGTTTGTTTGTTTGTTTGTTTGTTTGTGAGCAATCTTTTAGTAAGTATTACAGATGCATATCCTTTCACATTATCTAAATTTTACTTTTGCTGATTGGGATAATTTTCCAATACGCTTCTCCAGTTGCTCAGTATTAAATAAAACAAGAACCATTGTTTATGACGATGGAGGGATTAAGCAGAATAAGTGGAGTCCATCAAGTAATTTCTTAATTTCATCCAGAAGCCAGAGTAAGCAAACCAGAGATGCTTCTGGCTAATTTTTGGTCTGAACATCCAGTTTCATTTTCCTTGATGAAAGGCCAAAATACAAAAGTTTGGTTTAGAAAAGCAAAATTAAAGTAGACTGACTATTTTTAATGTTGGCTGCAGAATTGTGGTTTGAGGACTACCTTATTTAAAAGACATTTCAGTCCTTGTAAAGTAATAATTCAGATGGCTGTATTTGGATCAATCCATTGTTGTTATTTCTTTTCTGTTTCAAAATAAAAAACGATTTGCCAAACCCCCAATTCCCTTTTGTTCCTTGATCTTCTATTGCTACGATGCTTTGAAAATGTGAATATTTTACTTAGCAAACCAATCACAATTATAATAAACACACGAAGTCTTATGACTTAACAAAAGTAATATGTGATGGGAATCAAATCTTCCTTCCTGAGTACATATTTTTAGAACAGTACATTATGTGAAAGGATGTTATGTGCTATGAGATTCCTTGTTTTGCTAAGATCCTTGATAAAGGCACATACGATTGTGAATAAGCTTGCTTGACCTTTATTAGACATTGGAATTGTAGAATGTTTTTGACATGGCACTTAGGAGGAAATGACAAATATGTGACCATGAGCCAATCACTTCCAGATTCTAATAATGTCATTAACTTAATTCTTCCAAGCACTTAAGTTCAGTTTAAATTCTGCTTCCTGACTTGCAGTGTTTACGGAGTCTGAATGAGGGTTCTTCTGACATAGTAGGTGCGTGCTCACTTTGGCAGCACATATACTACAAACTGACAAAGTAGGTTGAATATTTTAAGCAGCATTTCAAAGGAACAGTTTAAAAGCTTCATTCTTTTATTATAAATGAGTAAACATCTATTACTGTTCATACCTTGCTAAACACTGATTTGTGATTCTTTTTGAGTTTCCCATGCAGAGAAGCATAATTATGTAATATCTTAAGAGGACTTTATATACACATAGCTTTATAGTAAGTACACTAAAAATACAAAAATCAATTTTTATGAAATCCATACAGTAGAAAAATATTTACACATTGAGCATTGTCATTGAATATGTTAAAATACTCAGTACTATTTTTTTTCCCCAGTACTGGGGATCGAACACTGGACCTTCTGCTTGCCAGGCAGGTGCAATACCACTGAGCTCATCCCTGGCCCCAAATACTTAGTACTATTAAGCCTAAAATTAATCAGTTAGAGAATGAAACTTTTTTATTAGCTGCTTAAACTAAATAAAATCTAATAACAATTTTAGAGAAATTTAAAAATCAAAGCACAACATCAAAAGAAAATATGATAATTCAAAAATTAAAAATTAACATCAAAAATTAAATATTTTAAATAAAATTAAAAGAAATTTCAAATGCTGAAAGAAAATTTATAAAGTTCTTTTTACAATATCACTTTTGGAATTTTTCAGGTGGAAATAATCGAATAGAAGTAAAAATTTATATGAGTAGCATGTCTACTACAGAGGAATTTACAACACCAAATCCAGGAAAACAGTGCAAATATGCAAAAACATGGAATGCTTTCATCAATTATAGCATATAATTTCAGCAGATCATTGTGTATAATAAAATTCTTATTCAAATTTAAGTATACCTGTGTTATATATTTATAGGTTTAAAGATGAGTAGAAATAATTAATGACCATGAAACCATGAGAAATTTTATGAAAAAATATAAATTTTTTCTTATCTTGAGTATCATATTATAATATAGTCTTAGAAATCTTAAGAATACTTAATCTTGCATGCATGCCTATAATCACAACTACTTAGTAGGCTGAAGCAAGAGGATCCTAAAATCGAGGCCAGCCTGTGAAATTTAGTGACTTTGTCTCAAAATTTAAAAAAATATTTAAAAGGCTGGAGAAATAGTTCAGCATATAGCACTTGCCTAGGATGTATGGGTA
>NW_004624744.1:32284013-32338888 GCF_000247695.1 Heterocephalus glaber | reverse complement strand
AAAACATTGTATATTTTTATGACAATACTAGAAACACTATTGTAAAATTAACTGAAACTGACATTAAAGTAAGAAAGGGGTTTTTTTAACTCTAAAACTTATGGAATTTAATTTACCAGACACCTCACCAAAAAAGATGGAGTGATGGCAAATTAACATGTGAAAAGATACTCTGCATCGTGTCATCAGAAAAATACAAATTACAACAACAATGAGATATGACTGCACAACTATCAGAATGGCCAAAATCCAGAACACTGAAAACACCAAATTGTGGTGAAGATATAGAGCAACAATAACTTTCATTCATTGCTGATAGGAATGAAGATCAGACAGCCACATTGGAAGACAGTTTGGCAGTTTATTAGACAACTGAAATACTCTACCATGTGATCCATCAGTGGTGGCCCTTGGTGTTTACTCAAAGGAGTGAAAGACATGTGCACATGCCTTCACAAAAAACTAACACAAATGTTTACAGCAGCTTTTTTTCATAATTGTCAAACTTGGAAATAAGCAGGATGTCCTTCTGGAGGTGAACAGATAAACTGTGTGTGGTATGTTCAGACAATGGAGTATTAGTGTAAAAATTAATTGAGCTGCAGAAAATAGCAAGATGATATATGATCCCTAGCTGTGCATTGTCCCAAGGATATCTGCTCTTGGTATGGTCTCCAAAGAAGAGGAATTCCTGGAATAAAAAATGGTCAATTTAATATTTCTTTCAAATAGAGATAGATCTATCTACTAAATCTGAACATAAGACTGACTGATCAAAGAAGCAATCACCTGAAATATAGGAACAATCATGGTAACTTTTAACCTTCAAAGCAGTCATCAACTCCACACCAAAAAGCCCTAGATATGATTATCCTGAATTGTAAAAAAATCTGTTAGGTATATATTTGTATTAGTAAAAAGGAAATCAATACATTGCAAAGAGAAAATAAACATTTAAAGAGAAAATTTAAACCTTTGGGGGACATTAAAAATTTCCCTTTACAGTTATCATATTATCATGGCATTTCCTATTCAATCCTATTAAGTTATAGTCTCCAACTTTTATAGAGTAATTTTTTGAGAATTTTATATACATAGCAAAATCAATTGGAAGGTGCAAATATTCCTGCTCCTTCAGACACGTGTACTCCTCATTATCAACATCTTCAGTAGAGTGGTATATTTGCTACAACTGATGAACCTATTTTTACACATCATTATTACCTAAAATTGATAATTTGCATTAGAGTTCACTCTTGGTATTGTCCACGCTATAGATCTGGACAAATGTATGATGACAAGTATCCACCATTGTAGTATCCTACCAAGTAGTTTCGGGGCCCTAGAAAACCCTTGTGCTCCACCTGTTCAGCAAACCCTCCCTCTTCTCCAACTCTTGACAACCCAACCACTGATCTTTTCATGATCTCCATAGTACTGCCTTTTCCAGAATGTCCTGAAGTTGAAATCACATAGCTTTAGCATTTTCAGGTTTTCGGGAACAACTCTATTTTGTAATTGAGTGAAAACTACACTGTAAGTTCTGTATCTTGAATTTGTTCCTGTTTTGTTAGGCAAGCATAGGTGAACATAAAGTAATGTTCACAAACTGGTTTGATCTCTTGTGCTCTAATACAACATGAACTTTGAAACCAAGATTCCTGTTCTCAGTTGGCCACTGCATGAGAAATAAGGCATCTCCTTTAAATTAGACTGATTAAGAAAAAAAAAAAAAACAGTCTTTCAAACCTTACAAGGAAAATAGATGCATGAGTTTTAAGGTTCCCTCAGCAACATAAATAAGGAACTATATTTTGTTCATTAAGCACACGATGTCACTGCAGTGTTATAAGCATATAAAAATGAATTTTAAAAGATGCAGATACTGTGTGACTTGGTAAGCTTCTTGCAATATTATGTTTTAGAGAAAATGTAATGATAAATAATTTCAAAATTATTTAAAAAATATGTGAGAACTTGTGTTTGACCCCCAGCACCACACACACACACACACACACACACACACACACATGCACACACACACAATTGATTTCTAAAGTAAATGTAATGATAAATAATTTCAAAATTATTTAAAAAATATGTGAGAACTTGTGTTTGACCCCCAGCACCACACACACACACACACACACACACACACACACACACACATGCACACACACACAATTGATTTCTAAAGTATGTGATTGTCAATAAATGGCTTTAGATACAGATTTCTATTTCTGATTGTTAATTTGATGACTCTCTGTTTCACACTAAATTTATGATTTTCTGCATTTCATAGGCACACATATGTGGTTACAACAGGTAAAGGCATTTGAAATTAGAAAATCACATGTTCAAAAAAAAGTAAACTCATTAGGATATTTCTGGGCCACGTTTACACTCCCTAATTATATTACTGCCCTCTTTGATGAGATAAAACAAAATATAAAACAAAACCAATAAAATAAAACAACAATCTCTACATAAAACTAAAAATGGCAGAAAATATTTTTCAAAACTGTTTTTCTTCCAAATTTTTATTCATTTGTAGCAAAGATCAGAGTGAGGTAAAAAAGTATAGAATTACCTCAGCACCTTCTCTTTACCATAGTGATAATCTACAAGATTTCTTTCAGAGGCAGTTGTAACAAGTAGTCCCATATCTCTGTGTCAGCAGGCTAGCAGTTGTGGGAACACTCATCTCTTTATCTTTCATATAAGAGCATCTTTTTTCCTCTTTTTTTTTTTTTTGCTTCAAAATAAAATGTCTACTCTGTTTATCATTGCTTTATTCACATTGCAAAATAAGACAAAGTCAAATGATAAATGTCCGAAAAAAATGTAGGACTTTTTGTTTGAGAATTTGCCTATTGCATTAGCCTCTATTTTTAAATTTATGAGATTAAGATTAGTTGTGTCCATCAAATGCTTGATCCACAATGCAGTAGATCATGCTTTCAGGTGCTTCCCTTGTTGGCCTTAAATTCATATTTTTCTATACTTAATTCTCTACCCCAACCTTCCATATGTGAACTAATCCTGGTGTAGCTGCTGACATCTGAATGGAAAAATTAAGGGCTACATTCCATGGTTATATCAAGTGTCATCTCGGCCATCTTTTGAAAACATTACAGGCCTCATGAACATGAACAAGGTGTTGCAAATGATCTCTACAATCTACTTTGCCATCAGAATACCTGTTCTGAAAAACAGAACAAATTACAGCTTATTATGGGCAACATGATTTGCTAGGTCTTTCATCAGACTATTTTGACCTGCTACCCTGGCATTTGGCTTGTAGCATGGCCTTGGGCTCCACTAAGGTAAATGGTCAAAGTCAAAGCTCAGCATCCTCCTAGCAAGCTCTAAGTGGCCGCTAGAGGGTTTGCCTGGACCTTCATATAAATCAATATTATCTTGCTGGAGTTACTGTGACAACAGAAAGAAAACAAGCTATCATTACTCTACTATGGAATATTCCTTTTGTGTATATGTGTAAATTATAAATATTACTTTTTCTTCCCACCTTCAGGTTTTAAAATGTGGTTTCACATTTCATTTAATGCTAAATGGTTCATTACATAGAGTAGCAACTCAGTTCTCTTATTACAGTGTTATCTTTCACTTTGTCAAAATATGTCTACTTGATAAGAAATCTGACAGAAGTTGCTTATGATGGGATCACTAACAGCCATCAGTTTTTCTCTAGCAAATGAAACTGTAACCATGGTGACGGCCTTTTTTTGCCAGAATGAAAATGAGACAGCACTCTGCTGCAGCCATTAGCAGAATACACAAATGTCCCTCAAGGCAAACATCTAAAGCAAATGGACTGCAAAGGAAGGAGCACTAATTTCTATTTATTTAGGATTTGTAAACCTAGCAGAGCAAGATATTAACAAAGGAACAAACAAAGAAAGCTTAAAAAATCCCTGCTGTTTGTGTTTTTCTTTTGGTTTATGAAACTCCTTGTTTCAAATCTACAATGCTCGGGTCTGATTTTTCTCACACTAGTGTTGAATAATATCAACAATATGCCTTTGACTCTATCCCTGTATATTTCATGGGTTTCCAATCCCCCCTTGCATAAGGGAGGAAAGAGAACTTAATCAAGTAGGAAAAGTACTTGAAATGATAAGGAGTTTCTCCTTTAAAAAAAAATGTGCATTTTAGAAAAAAACTATCAAAAACGAAATACAAGATGTCCTTTTTCATATACTTTAATTTTCAAAGAGGCATGCTTATTCTGATAAGGTGCATAGAAGCTGATCATAAGTCTATTCTGACACTATCAGCAATCAGCCACAGACTGTCAAAGACCTTTCGGGTGTCAGCGTCCTCTTACTGTCTTCTTATTCACCATTAGACCCATCTCACTAGAAACTACTTAGTGCATGCAGATATCCTTCTGACAGCCATGGGTTAGGTGAATTTTCTTTTGCCATCTATGATATAAGAAATATTTTTAAGCCTTTTACATGTAAAACAAAATATTAGTCTAAAATGATTTCTCAGACTTTGCCTGTCTTTCTTCCTCATTCTGATTAAGAACTTTTCTTCCCCAGCCTCTTTCCCTCTTTCCTTCCTTCTCAAATTAGTCCACTAATTAATGAGAATTAATAGTTTTCAATATTCAATTTATTGAACTTACGGATTCAGCTTACTTGCTGTAAATGGTTATTTAATTTTTAGTTTAGGCTTTGATCAAAAGATAGAATTATTTCAGTGGTATTCTTCAGAGTTCAAGAAGCTTTCTAAAGCTCTATCTATGTATACATTGTTCCAGGGTCTCTGCCTCCATCCTAGAAAGGTATGAAAGCATCAGGCTCAGGTTATAACATTTTTGCCCAATATCTTATTCAGAATGTCTGACCTAGTAGATTTCAAAGTCCACTAAAGGAGTCAATCTAAAATTCTGTGATTGCATTCATTTAACTAGCCTAAAAAATTATCTTTCAGCAACAAGTGTAGACCATCTGCACACCAGTCTCTGGCATGGGTTTTTCTTTATTTCCGGTTGTGTCATTGGGCAAGTTTCAGTAAGGTGTACATTTAGTTATTCTTGCCAACATTCAGCATCTTCTTGAAGAAACTGCAGACTGAACCTGAGTTGTTTGGGGCCTTGAAACTTGACCCTGGCTAGATAGTCACCAACTCATTCTTTTGTTCTTCCAGATGTCTAAGGGCCATCACAACACCTGTAAATCTGGAAAGGCAGTGAAACCATTAATTTTTGAATCTAGGGATCGGGTTCAGATCATGGTGTTTTCGTCTCATAGTTGTCCTTTACTTTTCACTGAGCCCAAACTCTGGTGAAAAGAAACAAAGTATTCTAACTTGTAAAGATAAGCTATTTCATATGTCTAGATTAAAAATGATTTTGAGAACTATCTGTGTAATATTTTAGCCTCTTAATTCACCAAATACATCTCCAGTGCTTCACTTTTGAAAGACATAGTATAGATTCCAGTATATGAAATATTATATATATATATATGCCCACAATGTGATAATAATAAAAGTCAATATTTTTCAGGTGTTTTTCAAGTGCCAAGCATTGTGAGGTGGTAGAACGAACACTTAGGAATTGATAGCAATAATCCAGAAGAGGAATAATAAGATCTGCCATTGGATAATGGCAGTGGGGACAGAAAAGTTGAGCTAGAGGGTAGAAATATCTGAAGAACTAGAATAAAGGGACTTTATATATAAGGGAGAAAAAAAGTCAGATTTTTCTCTGAGATTTTGGTATTTCCAAATCAAACTGAAATAGAATTTATCATGTATAATTAGGTCCAGGAGTGTCCCATACTGTATTTGAACCATGACTAGCTATTCAGGCAAGCACACTGAATATGCCCAGCTTCCTTGAATGTTTAGCTGTGAATACAGCATTTAGTATTTAGTGAGCATGTCATAAATGTAAGCTAATTCATTTGTTTTGGTGTGAAAAAATTTTAAATGTACTTTTTGCAGTTTTCAGAGTGGTTCTTTGCCTAATCAGCTGTCCTCCAAGTGATGTGATAAGGCTAAGATGGGAAGGGGCAGAAAAAGAATGAAGATGTATTATGTACATGTACCAATTTCCCACAATGAATGCAATCACTATGTACTCCAAACATAAAACTAATGAAATTAAATATGATCTGGGTGAGAGGCAAATGTTTGTGATTTTTTAAAAAAGGGATAAAGAGCTTTGACAACAGGGTTTTTCAAAAGTGATTTCTTCATCCACCCAGTTCTCAGCAGAACTGCACAGTTCTGGAGCAAGTCCCTGGAAGTGAGGTTCAAACCATTCCTCCCCCAACTTCCCATTCTTACAGACCTTCAGGCCCACATTTTGTATGAGCTGTGATCAAAATATACCATAAATTTTTAAAATTAAAAAGTATTATTGCAAAAGACACATTTCCATTATTCCCTCCCTCTTCAAACACATTTATCCTATGTTTTTTCTATAATCTGAAGCAGTTCTGGAAGTCCACTTTCTTTAGTGTCTCTATGAAGTATGATAAAAAATTCAGTGAATACTACTGCTAGAAGCTATCCAGTGAGAAGGAAGACTCATAAAAAAATTATGACGTGTCCTCATCCACCTTATTCACTGGATCTGGCACCATGTAACTTGTGGTTCTTTCCCTAAGTCAAAATGAGCATGGAATATAAGTGTCTTAAATCCATTCAGAATATGGAGGCAGCCATGAGAGCATAATTGAAGACACTCATGATAGAGAACTGCTAGAACTGTTTCCGAAAGTAGCAATTATGATGGGATAATTGTTCTCAAAGCAAGGGGAAATATTCTGGAGGACATTGAAGGCATTGTGTCTTTCACTGTAATACATTTTTAAAAATTAAGCATATACCATATTTTCAATCACTGTTTGTATATCACCATTGTCTACATTGAACCAAAGGAATTAAAAGCAGAAAACAGTGTCTAAAACATGCCCAATAGACCAGGTTAGGTTTCCACCAGTTTGTAAAATTCACTTATAACAAACACAGGGAGGTTCAGAATGAGGAACACAGAAAATGGCACTGTCACGGATCTTACTTATTCAATTTTCTAAATAGGTGACTGACCATTCAGTCTTTGTCACACCTCAGCCAAATAACATAAAGTTAAGCCATTCTGGGAGCCTATCCAGTGTTGGATTCATTTAGTGAGCATTTCTAGCTATACAGTCTCAATCCATGCACACAATAAAATTTCAATTATTTTTATTCCTTACTATCCCAAGGATGACATTGTGAGCATTAATCAAGATGTGTCAACTTGAATGAATTAAGAAACGCCTAGCAGATTAATATGTTTCTGTGGAGATTCCCACGTAGGCCAGCAAACCAAAGGGAGAAGGCCCATGCCCTATGTGGTGATACCAAACAATAGGCTTGGAGTCTGGAAGAAGTAAAAAGAGAAAGGGGAAGGAAATGTGGCTGTTTTTGATCAGCTCTTCTTTTCACCATCACCTTCAGACATCAGTCTTCCGTGCTGCTGTTTCCTCAGCCTTCCACGGCAGGCTTGAACTGACAACCCTCCAAGTGAGCTTCCAGCTCTTGGAACTTTGGTGCTACATACTTGATCGCTCTCATTCTGTGGCTTCCATCTTCTTGGGCTGAACAATTACTGGATCCTCTAGCTCTCCAGAGGGAAGAATTGTGGACTGTCCTGTCTCTGAGCCTGTAAACCTACATAACAAAACCCCTTGTATGATCATACAAATCAGTATTTTTTATTGATTCTGTTTCTTTAGAGAATTCCAACTAATACATACATTAAATTACTTGTTGTTCACAAGAAAAACCTGGAGCCTCAAACTCATTCCAGGATAAAGCTGCCTTGTCAGGATGAACATAAAGTGGCCTTTATTGTACCTTGCAGATCACTTTTGAAGTGTTTCTGTAATAGCAATAAACATTAAAATGACTCATCTGATTCCAAAGTTGTTAAAGAATGGGAATGCACTCCTTGAGTATGTGACATAGTGTTCCTTCCATTTGTTACTGCTCTGGTGGTGCAAGAAACTTCTAGAACATCTCTGGCTATAGAGTTTTGCCTCCCAAAGCAAACTTGTTTTAATTTCTGAAGTCAGTATTTTTTCTTTAGTGCTTTCCAATTCTCTATCATGTAACTTTCCTCACTTTTTAGCAATCCTACATGTATAAACTACTCCTTCATGATACCATCTGAAAACCCAATAATCTGAAAACATAGAAGTATAAATAATATTACATAGGTTTATAGAAAAGGCTTACTCTCTCAAAATCAACGAAAAGGAGGAGAGAAATATTCTCTACTGCTATCTTTGTATGTACCATTATTTAAAGGGCTTAGGAAAAATGAAATTTCTAGGTGTCCAAAAATAACTGTCCATTCTTTCAGACCATCAGGCTAGTCTGACAACATGCATGCTAGGACCTCTCAGCTTGACCTAACAGGCACAGAGAAGGCAAATACCTCAACTAATTCACTCAGTGAGCACTTGCTCTGATTCCTACTATACTAAATTGACTAGCCATGCAAAAAATAGGATTAACTATCCAATAAGAACTGAAGCCTTTTTTTTTTTAAACAATCGAGCCTGCCTATACAGTACAAGGAAGTTATTAATAAAATAAGCCACTAAATTAAAAATAGACAGTAGTTTACTTGGGGACTTCCTTCTTCACCAATTCATATTTCAACCCATTTGAAAGGAATATCAAGCTTCGAGCTTTGAAAATAAATGAAGGCTCCTCAAGAAATCCCTAACACCCGTAAAAATAATCAAAGACAGTGAGTGTTGGTATTTATCCAACACTGGGATAAATGGCTGGTATTTATCCCAGGGGTAAAGTTTTATAAGAAGCATATGAGAAATATATGTTTCAATGCAGATCATATTTATTAAAATATTTTTTAGTATTTTAATGTTTTTCTTGGCAACTTAGACATTCATCTTTCAAACAAATTGTTATAAATGTACAAAGGCAATGTATATTGTATATTTATTACTAATGAATATTCTCTTCTAACATATTTCTTCTTTGTAATTATCAGCTGGTTTTACATCCCACAAGATCCATGCCTTTATCTCTGTACATTGGTTCACTAATGGTGAATATTAACAATGAGAATTTTAATGATCTCAGTTAAGACTGTCAGCTAAAATTTTCAAGAAGTTGAGAATAAGACAGACTCTAGAACCTTATGGTCTCCCCTCTTGTAATATGTTACATTGTTCTGAGTCACAGGGAAGATAGGAAACTTCAACTTTTAGGGTCGAATTCCAGCCCCTTCTCTTATGTTTGTTTTCCAACACACTGCTCACACTATTATAGCAAAGTCTCTTCCCCTCTATTAATTCAGATCTGCTCTATTCTATATTTGAGCATTATTTCATTGGTACCCAAAGAAACCCTCTCTGCAGGCTCTTGGGGGATGTTTTGTTCTTCTCAACACTACTAATTTTTGGTTGGTATTTTTTTTTTTGGTACCAGGGATCAAACTTGGGACCTTGTGCTCACAAGGCAGGCGGCGGAACCACTGAGCTAAATCCCCAGCCTCTACCAGTTTTAATGAATCAGAAAAATGCATTCTTTCAAAACTTTGTATAATTAAGAGGAAAAAGAGACCCCTAGAATCCAATCTGCCTTTCATAGATGTTAACGTGGTTTTTCAAAATGAGTCCATTTAATCTGTGCACAAAACATTTTCATTGGACTTAGAACTAATGTAGTATTTCCTTTTAATTGTATAAGTCATATCGAGGACACGAGTGAATAGACTCCATGGAATGCTTTAAATAATAAATGACAAGCTACAGATGTTTACATTTTGTTTATACGGCCAAATATTTAGCCATTTAATATGAAAAGGTTTGATAGACTGGAATTAGTTGGCAAACTTCTTGCTTTTGATCACTGTAACTGAATTCATTTCTAACCTCTAATTATATCTAAGTAGCTATCCGAGCAGTTTATCCATTAAAGTGCTTCAAATCAAGACTTTCCCTTCTGTATGTATTCTGTTTCATACAACTGTGGAATAATTCTTTTAAAAAAAGAACCCATGAATAGAGACCTGTAACAGAGGCTAGCTCTTGTTGTGAACATTATGAATTGTTCAGAGATACATTAAAGGGTTACATCAATCCCATATCAGCTTTCAAATGTTCTTATTTCCTAGCTGTGGGCCTGATCATTCCTTGTGTTTTATTTCTTTAGCTGACATGTTGTTACTTTGTATAAACCAGCTACCTCCTTGATTCCTCAGGAAATTTTACTGGAGCATTATAGATCTAGACGGGTGAATTTCAGTAACAAAACACAGCATGATTCAAATAATATTTAATTTCTGATTACTGAGGCTTTCCTTTTCACTGGACTCTGAGAATGGTAGACTCCTGCAGCAGTCTTCCAGAACAGAAGACTGAAAACATTTAGGGTGGGAGTCTGCTGCCTTCCCACATGGGAACTGGAAATCAATAAAATTTGACTGGGTAATAAAATCAATAAAATGACTAATTAGTGAAGACACTGGTGATGTCACAACATACATAACTCTGTGTATAAACTTCACTGCCTTTGATCTTTGGAGATTTTTCTGTAATTCTCCTTTTTTCCTTTATATCCACATTTTCTAGAGATGCAAGATGACTCCATTGTTAGTCTGAGCATACAGACTCTATTTTGATAAAGTTGTTACCCTCAACTCCTACCCTAGCTATCATCAATTAGTGACAATAGAGAGATAATGGTGACCCTCTTTGAAAAATGTCGTGTGATGCAAGTACATTATGCAACAAAAAGAACCATTTTGAGTAACAAAAGAAAACATTCCAAGGAGATATGTCAGAATAAGCAAAGAAATGATGGAGGAAGCTCAATGGTAAGAATTTTGGAAACTGAAATGGAGCAGAGAGAGTTTTTACAATGAGCAAAGTTCTACCATGAACTTTGAGTCCTTTGGATGTATTTTTAGCACCTTGCAACATCATTTATAAATTAGATGTCAAGTCATCTTCCTTGGAGAATTCATGTGAGGATTAATTCAGACAATATATAATACTTAATTTCAATAAATTTGCTGTATTTTTGATCATTTCTTATAATATTATAATTGGTTATTTCTTTCTCAAGTTATGTCACAAAAAGTAAATTTTAATAATGTAACTGAGTGTTAGGTTCTGCTCATGGGTTAAAGACAAGCATTGTTCATAGGAGCAGAACATGGTGGAAGTTATCCACCCAGGGCCCAAACACAGATTATAATATCAAAGGTATAAAATTTAAGTCCTTTATGAACATGAAGGAAGGGTAGTGACTCTCACCATGTTAACAGGGACTCCCACCTTCAAACCAGTCCTGGTTTTTTAAAGACATAAGTCATTTTCCTAAAAGATTTTTGGGGCATGTTCTCTAGGTTCCCTTTTCAATTCTTTTTTTTAAAATTAATTTTACTGGTACATTTTAGGTATACAATATAATGACATTCATCATTAGAAATTTGCACCTTTACATAGTCTCTCTTGGTTCTTATTTTTCCCCCTTCCCCGGCCCTCCCTTCAACCCCTCCATCCTTCCCTATTTACAAAGACTTTTCTTCCATTTTTTCATTTTCTCATATTAATTCCATCCTCTTCTTTCCTTTCCCCTACCACTCCGACTTCCCCATCCCCTTTGCCCCTTTATTCCTATTTCACATTATCTATTATAACTTTTAGTCCTTATTTACACTTTCAGTTTCTCACACTAGAGAAACTATTCGGTATTTACACATGTGTTTCCTATTTATTTCACTTAAGAGTATGGCCTCAATGTGCATTCATTTAGCAATAAATGTCTCTAATTTCTCATTTTTTATGGCTAAGTATTACTCTATTTTATAAAAAAAAAACACACCCACATTTTCTTTACCCAGTCTCCAGCTGATGGGCATTTGGGCTGCTTCCAAGTTTCAGCTATTATAAATTGTGCTGCTATGAACATGGGTGCACATATATCACTGTGGTATGATTTTTTTAATTCTTTGGGGAAGATGCCCAGCAGAGGAAAAGCTAGAATCTATAAAGAACTTTAAAAAATCAGACCTCCCAAATTTAAAGACCCAATCCAAAAATGGGCATCTGAAATGAACAGACATTTCTCAGAGAAAGAAATAGAAATAGCAAATAAGCATAGGAAAAAATGTTCAACATCACTGGTCATTTGAGAGATACAAATAAAAACAACAGTGAGATTCCACCTCACCCCAGAAAGAATGGCTGCTGTCATGAAATCAACCAATAACAAATCCTGGCTGGGCTGTGGGGAAAGAGGAACCCTGCTCCACTGCTGATGAGAGGTAGACTGGTGCAACCACTGTGGTAATCAGTATGGAGATACCTCAGAGAACTAGGACTGGAGGTCCCATTTAACTCAGCTATTCCCCTTTTCAATTCTTTGTCAATGCCTCCTACAAGGTTCTCTATTCTCCTGCTTTTTGGTGTTCCATAGCAGAGACTTCAGGGTAACTCTAACCTCTGCAGTGTATCCTATGCTCAATAATTACTTGTCCTCCTCCAACATTCAATTCTCCAAATACAGTTTAGTTCAAAAAAAGTATAAGAAAAATCTAATCTAAAAATAACTTTATTGTTCTATGAATGATTAATATGGTACTTATATTTAAATAGGTAGTCATGCCTTGGTATACATGGGAGACTGGCTTCCAAGATCCTGAAGAATACCAAATTCTCAAGATGCTCAAGTCCCTAAAATAAATTGGCATGTTATTTTCATATAACCTACATTCTCCAATAAATTGTAAGTCATCTCTAAATTGCCTAAAATGCAATACTTAAAACAATGCAAATATTACACAAATAATTATTATATTTATTGTTTTGGGAATGACAAGAAAGGAAAACCAGTATGTCTTGTAATCTTTTTTCAAATGTTTTTGATCAGTAATTGTTTGAATCTGTGAGTATGGAACCTGTGGATATGGACAGCTGACTATACTTACGTCCACAATACATGGTATATTGGGACACAAAACAAAAGTGAATAAAATATTTCAGTCAGTGTATGGGGAAAATGCTTTCAAACAAGAGCATAAAAGAGAATGTCTTCAGGGTCACTCTTTATTTATTTATTTTTTGGTACTGGGGATGGAACTTGGGACCTTGCGCTTGTAAGGCAGGTGCCAGAACCACTGAGCTAAATCCCCAGCCCTGAGGGTCACTCTTTTAATAATTCCTGTTTCTCACAGGGTCTTCCTTCCGTCTTCCTCTCAAACTGCATATACTTGACAGCCCCAACTTTTAATAACTGTTTGTACACTGGCTCTCATGACTCTCATAGGTTTTCACTGCCTCAGAAATCCCCATAGGAATTTGGAAATGGCTTAGCAGAGATGGCGAATTTTTGTAAGTCCATGCTATTTGTAAGGCAAGGGCTTATATGCTGCTAGGAGACAAGTTTACTAATTATTGTTTTAAAAATCATAGGGCAGGGGATGTAACTCAACATTAGAACATTTGTCTCCCATGTGCTAGCCTCTCAGTTCAATTTGTAGCAATCCAAGCAAGAACAGAAACAACCATAAACTTGGTCTTAGAATTGTAAGACATAAGTAATTTCTTTTACTATCTGAGGTTAATTTTTTTAAACTATAAAAAAAAAAAGAGAGTGACCACATGTTCCTTGCAGGATTAGCAGCAGCAGCATCAAGCACAGATGAGAATAATATGATATCTGGAATGCTGTAGGCATTTTTCAAATGTTAAGGCCAATTGATTCCTACTCTTTATTCATTTTACTTTGGAACCATCCATGTGATTTCACTTGTGCACCTGAATTAAATAATTCTGCTGCTGTTATCAATTTTTCTTCTTATACTTACCCATGAAGGAAATAAGTATTCTGAAAATATTTCAGAGAATTTCATTACAACATATTTTCATACGATTAGTATATGATATTGATATGATCTAGTGTTTTTTCCATTTGGCTAGACATTACTATCAGGGTTAATTAATAAAGGTTTCAGATTTTAAAAACGACCTAATTCTGTGTGTGTGTGTTTGTGCATTTTGCAATATTTGAAACAACTTTTATAACTCTAATTTGACCTTTTTTGTTCCTGTCAGAGAATCAAGTGGAAAATGGCCTAACATGGAAATAATGAAATAAAGTTTGGAGAAATGGTAATTTTCTTTGAGATTCATTCATTGAGCTCCAATTTCTTCCCACACTTCAAATGACATTTTTGTTGACCCCCAAAAAATGTTAGTAGGTGGTAGGGCTCTGTGGAGATTAAAGAGGTATAAGGATGTATCTTAGAGATTTTAACTGCATATCTTGGTTGCTGGGAAGTATTTTAATAGTACTTTTAAATCAATGTATGAAGGTCATCAAAATTACATCAATAAACGTAATGGAAAAAAGTTACAAAACCCAAATTTCTTTCTTTCAAAGATATCCTCTTACTGCCAGCTACATGCCACTGAATAGGTCATTCATTGTATACTAGGTAGTTTTTGCATTTTATTTGCATTAAGAGCTATGAACAAAATCGCTACTTATATTTCATTACTTGGAGAAATTCTCTACAGCTGTATTTTCCAATAATTTTCTCATCACTATTGTCAAAACACCAAACTAATCCTAATACAGTATTATTATGACTTTTTTCATTTTTCCAAAAATTTCTCAGTCTTAGCAGAATTGATATGGAGAATCCTATAACCTTAGGGGATACCATACTCTTACTGTGTTAAGACACGTCTCTGCTCCAAGTCTTTCATACACTATCTTTCTATTAAAGAAAAGAAATAGCTTACTGTTTGTCTCATAGAGAATAACATGCTTAATAAATCTTTTAATATAAATCTTTTAATGTTTAATAAAATGTAAAATTTAGAAATCATCGACTCAATTATAGCAAAGCAATCTTGGAGCTCCTTAATTTCATGCCAAATGTGGTCATAGTTTTCAGATTCTGTCTCTATGTTGCTCCATATGTCCCTTACAATCTCTTCAGGGTAAATTTCAGCCCCTTTCAGACACATTTGGCTCTGCTGCTGCATATGAGTTGGGGAGTAGATGTAGGACACAGAGGAGGGCCGGGGATTTAGCTCAGTGGTTTCGCCCCCTGCTGTGCAAGAGCAAGGACCCAAGTTTGATCCCCGGTACCAAAAAAAAAAAAAAAAAAAAAAACGACACAGAAGAAAGGGAGACATTACTACAGAGTCCACAGAAATAAAAAGGATCATAAGAGAATACTATGAAAAAGTTGGAAAACAGGAGAAATGACTAAATTTCTAGACACACAACTTACCAAGCCTCAATCAGGAATAGGAAAATATAGCTGTTTTTATTTCTGCTGTAATTTTATAATACTGAAAGAGTGCTTCCTGTCTTTCTTGCCTTGAGTGCCTTAACCTCAGTGGGTTCCTGGTATTAGGAAAATATGAAAATTTATCATGAAGTAACCTATGAAAACTTTTTGAAAATTAAAAAAATTGTTAATCACAGGATAGTGAATTATGTAAGAGTATATTATTTTTGATAAAAAATAACTTCATCATATCTTAAGCACTCTTTCAAAGTTTATATGGAACAGGCACCAATGACCACTGAGTCAAATTTTTTGAGGTTCTCAATGTGTCTTTATTTTCATATTGTGTTGTTTAAATAAGTGGAACTGTTTATAGACAAACCTGTTTAAGAAAGGCTTTAAATTAAAAAATATTTAACACAGATGATGAAATAAATATGCTTTTATGGGAAGAAAGTACTTTCACATTCATATATTTCAAAGAAAAATTGAGAGGATTTACTCACTTTTCTGAAGTATAATAAAGTATCAAGCTTCACCATGAAATCAAGCCTATGCTCTTGCCCTACAAGTTCCAGATCATCAAAGTTTTAGTCATAATATGATTCTTTCTGTAACAGTTTCAAGGAGTACTGGGTGCTAATGTGTTACTTGGGGTTGTACAAACATTTCTTACCATATTTCCTAGGAGTGTCAGAAGTTGGATCTATAGGAAGACAACAGAGTGGGACTCCTAAGAACCTGGAAATGAAGACAATGGGTCAGCCTTCTGGGAATTACTCATAGATGGGCCCTCAGCTAATATATTACAACAGAAATACATAAAATTAACCCTGGAATTTGACATTTGGTATCAAGAAGGAGAGGAGCAAATCTTTAATAAAACAAGAAACAGATAAATACAAATTGGCAATTTGAAAATGAATCTTTTCTAAGGAGAATACCCTGAAAGTCTGATCTTAATGCGCTGTGAAAGTAGATGTATTAGATTGATGGTTTTAATTTACCATATACTCAGACACCATGGAGGGGATGTAGAAACAGATTTCTGGGCCCCACCATTATAGTTTCTGATTTGTTGGTTATGGGGCATGGTTTGAGAATTTATATTTTCAACAATTTCCAAGAAGATACTGAATGATGCTTCTGATGCTAGACACACACTCTCAGGATCATTATTAAGCCAGCAGAAATTTCTGAATTTAAATTAAATCCATGTTACTCAACTCTTTCATTACTGTTCCCCAAAAATCTGAAGAATGTACCTTGACCAGAAGGAATTAAATGCTGTAGACAAGCCAAGCTAAGCTAAATCTTTACTCTGCATTGTGTTTAACAACAATTTGATTATTTGCTTTTTGGGATTTACACATCAGTTACTTTGAGAAGGGAATTTCTGTGTTATTTTTGGGTCAGTTTAACATAATTTTAAGGGAGAATTCTACTTAAAAAGGCGTATAAAATTTTTAAGTAAACTTTTCGATAAGGAGATGAATATCTAGAAATAATCCAGAACAAATAATAAAAGAAAAAATAGCTTATGAGTACCACAAGCATCATGACATCCACAGAAAATAATCATCATAGCTTCTGCTTCTGTATAACTGCTTTTTCTACTAATCACACTGTTCTGGTACTGGGTGCAATAGCACACACTCAGGTAGAGATGCAATTCATCTTTTCCTTTCCCCAATTCAGTATTCCCCAGATACTTGAACCACATCTCTGCCACCCCAATGCCACTGAGGAAGTTTAAATGTAAGAAACAATAGATTTAATTAATTGCATGTAAACTGTGGGATCAAGTGAACTCAGGATTAGACTTATTTATACAGGCTTAGAATTGTGTATGCTATTTAGGGACCCAGAAGTTTGGGCTTATATGATTACCAGAAAACCTATAAGGAGAAAGAGAAGAAAGTTTAGAATCTGATCTGATGTGCAATCCCAAGGATTTACAGTTGTTGAATTTGCAAAGCTGAGGTTTAGCGTTTGACCAGCATAAATTCAACACGATAAACATTACCAGTAGCATACCCTAAATCAACAAGCACCACATGCCTAAATTCATAGAAATTCCACCCGCTTTTGACGTAACTGAGACATATTCCAATTTTCCTCTTCTCTTCTACATCTACTTTCTTCTCTGGATGTGTATGAAGAGGTGACAAGAAGGACCATGAAGCCACCAAGAATAGTAAGAAGCCTCTCAAAATGATCTTCATAGCAGTGAGTAGTTCAGAAGAAAGGAAGGTGATGGAATTAGACCATCTGGATCTGAGTATTTGATCTGTTAATACTTAACTATATTAATCTCTCTGAATTTGAATTTGTTCAGCTATAAAATTGGAGCAATAACCATACCTCCTTGATAGGACTGTCATAAGGACTAGCTGAGTTAATATTTGCAAATATGTAAAATAATGTCTGGCACACAGTAACTACTCAATAAAAGTTGCCATTATTATTTGGAAAATAAAAGGCATTTAAAATGAGATTTCCAAAGCTGTAGCAGAGAAGATTTTTGGACTTATTTCTACTCTCTCTCTTAACACTAAAATTAGCATGTTTCCAGGTCCAGTTCCTGGGTAACTGCTGTTGCTATTCTAGGCCATCTGTGATCTTCAGTGGCACCAAGTTTGGCGTTTCCAAACCACAGATAGATCCCGTCACAACTCCTAGTGATCTGTTGTCTGTTTATTTGCAGAATTGGTCATAATTTAGTGCTCTTTGTATAAATTGTCTACATTAGCTCTTAAAACTCTGCAGTTATCTACTGGGACGCCAGCATTTGGATGGGTGTTATAACACTACATTTTCTCTTCATTACAAGTCCTAAAAATAGGGTGCAACTGACTAACGTTTTCAGCCTTCACAGCAAGATTTGGTTTGTCAGGAAATGGTGTGGGAGTAGTTCTCATATGCACTGAAGGTGCAAAGTGCAAAACAAAAATAACTCAACAAGAGTTTAACAGCCCTTCTTTATATACGTTATTTACAAAGGCCACAATCTGGAGTTCCAGGCAGAGCCTTGGGAAGCTCAGGAGACCCTTCTGGAAGAGGAAATAATGCCAATACACATTACACAAAAGGAATATGGAATGAGGAAAGACATGGTTTAATTTATTATCTCTGCCCTCTTCATCAGTACTGTATTCACGTCTGTTCAGGCATCAATAGAACTTTGAGTTTAAACTTCAGAGTATACTTTAAAGATGTAATGCATTAAGACATATAGAAAGAACTCTCAAGCACTGCTGCTAAATTTCTGTATGTAACTTTGCCCCATCATCTCTAGTGGGTGATTACTTTTCTTTCAGTTGTCTTATTTTCTTATATGAAAGAAGCCATGTTGTATTAGTGAATCTTAATTTCCTTTTCACTTTTTGTGGCTTTATAATGTTTAATAGAAAATATTTTACAAACATTTAGACAATTCAAAATTATTATTCTTACCATTCAAAAGAAAACTTAAATATAGGCATGAGGCAGGAGAAAAATAGTTTTCTTATTTAATATGACTTCAATTTTAAAAAGTTACAATATTTGATACAGCTTTATTCCAGCTCTACCAAACATCATATTCATGATGAAGTTAAAATTCTCAGATGAATATTATTGAACCATTTTTGCTGTCCCCTTTTGCCATGTATCGTGTTAGTCCTTCTGTTACCAACTGAGAAGAAATTTCTACATTGCATGGCACTGGGAATGAATTCTTTATTTTCATACCAATGAAATATTATCACAAACACCTTGCTTAGGCTAAAGAAGATTTAGAATAGGTTTGCTTTATCACAGCTTGCACTGTACTTTTAGAGTTAATAGACTCACACAAATGAAATAACCAAAGAGATTTTCCCCTTTGCATTTTTAAGGTACTTTCTCATCAAAAGTTTTTCAGTTTTACAGTATGGAAAACTTTCTCTTTGTAGTTAAAACTCAGAGAGCAAGAAAAGCACACACTATTTTATGTGAGAAGCAAAGACGATGATGGATTAAAACAGATGTAGAATGTTTGCTGTTATATAAGACTATTAGGGACCCTGCTTGTTCTGGTTTTTGTAATTTGTCCATGTCCTACTTTATATAACTCAATCCATTGTGAGACAAAAGAGAAATAAGCAAATACAGTATTCCATATTTCACTTTGTCAGCAAATTAAAAAAGTGTAGAACAAACACAATAGTCATCATGGTTCTTAAATAGAGAATGCTTTTTTTCAAGTCCCAGGGACTGGTGAAAAACAGAAGGAAAACAGAAGGTTAAGGAGATGTTTTAAAAACAATGAGCAGATGTGTTTGTTACTGTTGATGGACAAGCTTATCCATTCACTTCAATTAATAACAACAGTGAGCACATCAATACGTAAGCTTGATTTTTTTCCAATTTGACAGGTAATAGTGGGGCTGGGAAAATGTCACAGCAGTTTAGTCCTGCCTCACTGGCTTTAACTAGTTCAGTTACAGTGGGAATGCATCTTGCTAAGATTCCTTATGATTCATAATAACACTGCATCTGACAACACATAGAGGGTTCAAAGTCTGTGACAATTAATGGTTTAAAATCAAATCCTTTCATGGGTTATTCATTTAGGCACTAAATAAATTCAAGTTGAAATATTTATGAACAATATGAAAATGTAGAAACTTTCTTTAGAAACCTGTCTTTTCATATCAAATCACAAATGAAACCAACTATGTTTGACAAAAAACAGGTCATTTCATCATATAGCTGAGCTGCTAACCCTTTTCCATATTCTCAAAGATCCTTTCTAACATCTAACAGATATTGGCAGAAAAACTCAAGTGATTTTTTAAAGTGCATTATTTCATGAATGTGAACAGGTGAGAGCAAATCAAGTCTTCAGTAGAACTGACAATGGATATCAAAATATGATAATAACAATAAATTTGCTTCAATGCTAGATGACCCGATAAATACCTGCTCTGCTTTTAACCAGTAAGGCTTGGCTGATTAATAACCACATGGAAGGGGAGAGGGAAACTGGCAGTATTTACAGACTAAAAGCCCAAAACAAAACAGAATCTCTTTATACTATTCCAGGGCCAAAGGAGTTAGTGTAGGCACCAGCTTCCAAGGCCCCACAGAGGTTAGAAAGGGCTCTCAGACACATGAATTGTATCCCCTTCAGGGCAGGAGCAGCATTCTACTCATGTTGTCACATCTGCAGCTTCTAGCACAATGTTTCTCATACACAAGGGACTCAACCATTGTTTCCTAACAAGCTACATTCTTCTAGACCTCTCCCCACAGACCAGCTAATTAAACCTCTCCAAGAAAGGATGCATACAATGTAAAGTAGGCAGGAAGCAGGAGGACAGCCTTCTTACCATGCCCCCAAACCTAGCTTCTCACCACTGTTAAGTCTCCACTTCATTCTGTGTATTATTACCTTCGTGAGGAGCTCAACACTCAGAGCACCCTAAAGAGGAACACACATTCTCTCTAATCTTTCACTGTAGTTTCCACACACATCTTAATATAGCACTTATTGTTTTGTATTTTAACAATTGTTTGACTCCACTACCATACTTAAGATCTATGGACCTTTTTCCTATTTTTTTATCAGCTGACTATAGAAACCAGCATGTCTCTAAGACTAACTAAATATGCAATAATTGTTTGATTGCATGCTGATACCAAGCCTAAATCCTTTGGACAATTCTATTACAGTGGAGGTAAATTTTAGTTAGAAGGAGATAGGACAAAATAGAGTAAAAACAACTGTTATAAGTTAAATGAAGTCATCTTCACACTGAGGAAGTAAAAAACAACTAATGATTTGAGTTGTAACCCTGATACCCTCAGGAGGTGACATTATTTGAAGATTTCTTTATATAGGGAATCAAGTTAAAATGAGGCATTAAGGTGGTTCCTAATCCCATAGGACTTGTGTCCTAAAGAAAGGAAAATATGAACAGAGGGAAGAAAAACTCAGGGAGAAGATGACCATCTGGAACAAATCCTTCCCTCGCAGCTCATAGCACGAATGAGACCTGTCAACACCTTGGTCTCAGACTTCATGTCTCCAGTATTATAAGGCAATAAATTTCCATTGTTTAAATCAACCAGTTCATAATACTTTGTTATAACAGCCTTAGCAAGCTACTACAAATATCTAGGTTCTTTTGCCTATTAAAAAGAAAAGTTAAAACGAAAGTAGCATGTAATACATTACAGCACTTGTCAGAGAAGGTAGATATTGTAAGGGCTCATATATGACTTGTACAGAATATTATGCACACACAAAAGCTTGCATTTTTCTTTGCTACAGAAAACATTATCTTCATGCTATTACTATTCTGCATTTGCTTGGTGCTCAAATGATTTTTGCAATATGAAAATGGATCTTCAAGTAGGATGGAAAATTACATTTGCTATAATCAATCAGCTCTTCTGAAAAACAGATTATTAAAAATGCCTTCATTTGATTACCTGGGTGAAAATTTAAATGGAAAATAACAATTCTAAATGCAGTATAAGTATTGATAATGTGATAAGAAGACCTGTATTCATTTCTAACTTAAATACATGTTTAAGTTTTATTAATGCCTACCACAATACAGCTTTGTGATATTAAACATGATTTAGTAAGGCTTATCAATGCAATGACACATAGTTAAACTAAATAGACTGCCATTTTATGAAATAAAAATACAGACAAATAAACAAAGAAAGGCATGTTTATTGAGATAATATATGAAGTAAGGTGAGGGAAACAAGGTGCATAAAAATGCCTATGTGAAAATTATTCATTTAAAGGAACTGGTATAATACATCTAAGAAGGTAAGATCAGTTATATATCACTGATTGCTTATGCAGTTTTATTTTTAAAGATTTTAATTTGACTTAAGTCTCAAGAGTGTTTGAATTTGTTTCCTTTAGGACAAATATAGAAGTCCCATTCTGTGGGAAAAAGCCATAAGAATTAGAAAATATAGAGCAACATTAGGACCATGGAAGAATTCTTATCTTTTGATAAGCTCATATAAACCTGCAATAATAAACCAAATGAATCATGAGTATACAGATTGTATTTCACTGAAAGAAAAATTTCTGAGATGTAAGCCCTGGCCTGCATTACCAACTGAGGGCCCAGTGTGCTAATGTGTGCTTTTCAATCTTTCTTTACAGCTGTTACAGCCAGATAAGCAATTGCTCAACAAACATAACATATGAAAATTAGAGATCATTAAAGAAGACATTTTGAAAGGTTATAGTAGAGAATTAAAATTCATAATCATCTTCCCTTATAAGTTCTTCTTAAAGTTTTATACTTTTAGGCTTTCTTATTTAGGTTCATAGATCCCTTCAAGTTATTTTCATGTATGGAAAAAAAGTGTTGAGGTTAATTTTTTATATACGGATACCAGGTGTTCTAGTGCCATTTGCTGCAAACACTATCTCTTCCTCGGCTCTTGAATTGAGTTTATATTCTATAAAATGCTAATGTTAAATAATCTTTCAAAACAGTGGACCATATATATGTGGTTCTATTTCTAGATTCTCCATTTTATTCCAATGATCTATATGTCTTTCCTACACCAACACTGCCTTGATTACTCTAGCTTTAGAAGAAGTCTTAAAATTAGGTACTAAATGTCTTGCAACACTGTTTTTTGTCCTTTTTTTTCTTTTTTAACTTTCCTAGGTCCTTTGTACTTCTACATAACTTTTAAATTTCAATATCCAATTCTTCATTTATAGCATGTATACACAGACCTGAATTTTTATATATATCTTGTGTTTTCTAATCCTGCTAAATTCAAATACAAGTTCTAGGGGCTGCTGGAAAAGATTTCTTAATATTTTCTCTGTAGATGATCATTTCATCTACATATAAAGATTTTACTTCTACCTTGGCAATCCTATCCTAATTGTGTCATTTTATTGCCAGACTATTTTGGTGGAGCCTAGGTATCAAAGTTAATGGACAGATAAAGAGTAAGCATATCTGCTCTTGTTCTCCACCTTAAGGAGAAAGCATTCCACCTTCTCCACTCATATAAGGCATTCTCACTGGAAGTATGGAGTACATGTCTTTAATCTGTTGAGGAGGTTCTGTTCTGCTTCTAGTCTCCTGATAGATTTTACCATGAACAGCTGTAGAATTTAGTCCAATACTTTTTCTCCAACTAGTGACAGGATCATATGGCTTTTTCCTTTCCTCTGTTAAAATGATGGCTTTTGGGGGTGGATCTTCCTTCCAATGCTGAACCTACACTGCCATCCCTATAACAAAACCACTTTCTAGATACTGCCAGATCTGACTTCTAATTTCTATGTTCATACTTTTTTCTTCTATTATCTTTATCCAGTTTTAGGATTAGCACAATGTTGAGTTCCTAAAATGAGGGGAGAAGTGTTCCTTCTTTTTTCTGCTTTAATTGTTTGATATAATTTATCAGTTAAAATGTTTATGAGCCTCCTGTTGTCATATAGGTAGGTTTTCAAGCTAGGAATATACTTTCTTTAATAGGTGCTATTCAAATTTTATATTTCCTCCAGAGTTAGTGTCATTAATTTGTCTTCCAAGATACTTCTTAGAAGTTGTCAAATTTATTTCAAAAATCATTTTTGTAATATGCTTTCTATATCCTTTTAAATTCTGTAAAATCTGTGATAATGTCTCCTAGATCTTGATCTTGTAATTTAAAAGATGTATAATTGATATTGTGTAATAGGAAGAAAGGTCTAAAGGAGCAGGGGAAGTGGGAGGGGTAGGGGAAAGGAAAAAAGGGAAAAGAAAAAATAGGAGAAAAGGAAAAAAATGGAAACAATGTCTTTGCAAATAAGGAAGGGTGGAGGGGGTGAAGAGAGGGCAAGGGAAGGGAAAAAAAATAAGAACCAAGATACTAATGTAATGGTACAAGATCCCAATGATGAATGCAACTGTATTTTATACCTAAAATGTACCAATAAACTTAATGGGAAAAATTTTTTTAAAATAAATAAATAAAATAAAAAAGAGAATTAAGTGTAAAATATTTAAAACATTTATTTGATTAAAAAGTAAAATTATGAAGTATTGTGTAAGCTAGCATTTTGACTCCAAAAATACATTTTCATTAATTCAACAAATCCTTATTGATCCCTAAATTATTTTGGTACATGTATGGTCATACACTGTCTGTATATATATGTAAATATGCTTCATAAACTCTTTCTTGATTCTGAAATGAATGTAAATTCTTATTTTCCATTTCTTAAAGTAAATATGGTTTTCTTTAAATATAACAACTGCTGCAAAATATTTGAGTATATTTAGAAATCAATCTATGTCTAGTTTGAATCAATCGAAAATGATTACCAATTCCCATAATTTTATTTTGAGTGAGAGAACAGAATAAAAAACAATTTGGAGTATGCAGAGTCTGTCATTAAAAATTACTTTTATGACATTTTCAAACATTCCTCTAGTGATTTTGGTTGTCTGTCTCCATGTCTGCCAAAAGGATAATCATACTGCTCTGCAATGATGATAGGTTAAGGCAATGACAGTTTTGTGAATTAAATAGACAGTGACTTAGAGAAGTAGTTCAAGGCAATTCCATTAAAGTATTTTTTATTCCTTTGTTCCACCTACCCTTCAAAAACACTGCAGCATCTCATCAAGTCTAACACTGCCACACCACTCCTATAGCCATGGCTATAGCCACCTGATTGTAACCAGATGGATGAAGGTGTATCACATGTCCATGTAGATAGGAGTGCCCAGGATTTGCTGAGTCCTTCATACTGGCAGGAAATTTTCCTACAAGTCTTTATCAGTTATTTTGACTTTGCTCCTACTGTTTTTCTAAGATTCTGCTTCTCTCTTCAAAACTACCCTTTCTTCTATTTCCTTCACTCTCAGATAACCTGACTTCTACTTCCAAAATAAATATTACAATCTTTAGGGAAAATGTTTGAAAATGTTGCTTTCTCAATAACTACAAGTAAATGTATATTTGTATGCATTTGTCCTCTGCTTTGAAGTTCCTGAAGGCCAATTTACTTTAGGCTCAATGATTTTCTAGGACTTAAGTATTCAGGGAAATTGCTACACTCATGGTTACAGCTCATAACAGTAAAATAATACAGACTAAAATCAACACAACAATAATCACGTAGGGAAAAGTCCAAGACATATTAGACACAAGTTTCCAGTTATCCCTTCTAGGGATGCTTCTAATTCTACCAGCAATGATGTATGAAGAGTCATTCAAACTACTGCCGACAAAGGAAGCTCATCTGAGGGTTCTAATTGGAAAGTTAGCCGCCACAGGCACTCAGGAGTATGTGATTGATTTCAACTATTCAAACTTCAGCTCCTCAATTCTCATACCAAAATCAGATGTGATCCATGAGTCACACTGACAGACTAAACTTATCTGTTCAAATGGATACAGCATGACACAATGCATGAGGAATATAGAAACACTCTCACTGGCCAGAGAAAGACCTTAGAAGTTATTTCCCAGGGACTGACTGAGGGCCAGTCCTGAAGACTTGTCTTTCCTTTGAATGTGCAAGGTTTGAGGAACTCAGGCTATAAAATTAAGTCTTCCCTGTCCACCCATCTCTCTTCTTTCTGTCCCTCATTTGTGTCTTCTCTCTTCAAGTTTAAAATTTCTTCCTAAATTTTTGAATCCTAATCTTATTCCTACTCATGTACTTCTATCAGTCATTGTTTTACTCATTCAACCTCCCTATTAAGTTGAGTCTCCACCTGTGACAGCAGTAAAACCACCTAGTGAGGCATCATGAGACAGGGCTAACCACCACTTCTTTGACTCTTAGGAGACTAGAGCCCCGTGGGGAGGCAAGTCTTTATCCACTAATTGACATTTCACTTCCTGCTCCACTCTAGTGATTGAATAATGGACCCCAGATATGTCCACACATAATCACCGCCTCCTGGAATATGTAATTCTCTATTAAAAATGAACTTTGCAAATACAATTCAGATCAAGGATCTTGAAATGGCAAAGTCATCCTACATTATCCAGCTTATGTTAATCTAACGCCAAGGGGCCTTAAAAGCAGAGAATCTTTTTTATTTACAAAAGGCAAAGGAGATGGAACCATGAGAAGGACTTCACTCAGTCTTCCAGTGCTTATTCTGAAGATGAAGGAAGGAAATCTTGAGCTAAGAAATGTGGGAAATCTCTCCTAGCTTGAAAAGGCAAGAAAGTATTTCCCACCCTAAAGCCTCTGGAAAGAAATGCAGCCTTGCTGACCCAGTGACTTTATCCCAGTGAGACTGTTAAAATTTTTACCTATAGAACTGTAAGATAATACATTCGTGTTGATTTTAGCCACTGAGTTTATAGTAACTTGGTAAAACAGCTCTAGAGAATTAATCTCTCTCTTGCAATGGTAGCAGAGACAGAAGTAATCTCCGTTCACATAAAACATGGCCTCACTGGCACTGAAAAGGAAGCTGCAAGCCCAAGGAGGGAGTTAGAGTTCTAACCTGCCCGTCTGCAAGGAGACAGCTAGGATTAATGTCTCAGGATGGTCCCAGCAGGGGCTGCTGGGAAGCTGAACATACACATCCAACTGTCCCTCATACAAAACTCAATAGGGGACTGATACAAACAAAAAGAAGATTAAATAGAATCTAAAGTCTCATAATGTGATATCCAGAATGTTCAGGACACAGATAATATTCCCTCAAAGCTTAGAGAAACACCAACTTGAATGACAGAAGGCTTCTAATGTGAAATCATAAGCCAAAGGGAAGTGGCACAACATCAGGGTTATAGAAAAGAGAACTGTCAAGCACAGTTTCTACATCTGGTTAATATTCTTTAGGAATGAAGGAGAAGTAAAGACATTCCCAGGCAAAGGGAAATGAAGATAATTTGTTGTTAGCAAATCTACCCTGGGGAATATATAAAGGAATTTCTCTAAATAACAAATAAAAACAAAAGAAAGGCTGGATTTTCAGAAAGCAAAACAAAAACAAAACCTCTCCAAAACTGGAAAAATAGGGGTAAATAAAATGGACTGTATTATCCTCCTTCTGAATCACATTTGATTGTTGAAACAAAAATTATAACATTCTGCTGTGACAATGTATGTGGAAAATATACTTTAGACAATTATGTTCTATAGGGGTGAGGGTAAAGGTACTAAAGAGAAATAAGTTCCCTACACTTCACTCAAATGGGTAAAACACTGATACTAGTATTGTAATTTGAAAAGTTAAATTGTACCTTGCAATATGTGGAACAATGCCTAAGAGGACTAAACAAAGCAATATGTTTAAAAAAACTAAGTAAATCAAGACAATTACTAAAAATTTTAATAATATTAATATGTACATTATTAATAATACTTTAAGAAGACAAAATAATATAAGACAGAAAGAATATGAAAGGAAATAAATAAAATAGAAAATTTAAGCCTTAACATATAAATAATTATTTTAGATGTGCATGGTCTATATACTTTAAGTAAAAGAAATTAATTAAGTAGATTTTTTTAAAGATTCAATGTGTTGTTTGAAAAATAGAAATTTCAAACACAACATGAAGAGTTTAAAAGTAAAAAGATAAAAAAATGTTATGCAAGCATTGATCTTTAAAAAGATATATATCTAATATGTGTGTGTGTATATATATATATATATATATATATTATGTTAAAGAAGACTTCAGAACAAAAAAGTGCTATAGATAAGGGCTTATGTTACATAATCATAAAAGAATCAATCTTCCAGAAAGGCAAAAGAAATCACAAAATACAGAATTTCAAATTATATAAGGAAAAATTAAGAAGAATGAAAAGAAAAATACACAAATGTAAAATTATTGTTAGGGCCGTCAACAACCCTCTATCCTTTTCCAGTAGAATTAATATACAGAATATTAGCAAAGATCTAAACAATGTGAACAAAATAATCAACTAACAACACCTAACCAACATATATAAAATATTCCACTTAATATTGGCAGAAAATATTTTAATGCTTCCACAAAACATTTATTAAGATAGATCATAAACTGAGCTATAAAACAAACTTCAATGAATAAAAAATAATCAAAATTATAGAGAATATATTCTGTTTATCATTAAATCAAACTATAAACCAATAACAGAACAATAGGAAAATTTTCAAACAGTTGAAAATTAATTTTTAAATAATATAGTGTCAAAGAGATCTTAGGAAATTTTTTAAGTAATTTAAATTGAATGAAAAAACTATAAAACATTAAAATATGTGTCCCACAACTAAAGTAATAGTGAGAAAAATCTTGTGGCATTTAATGTTTATTTAGAAGACAGAAATGTTTTGAAAACAAAATTGTCACTTCCTTCCTCAGGAAAATAGAAAAAGGAAGAGCACAAAAAAGCAGAGCAAGCAGAAAGAAGGAAATTTAGGGCATAAATCAATGAATTTAAAAATAAAATGAATAGAGAATATTGATGAAACAAAAAATTCTTCCTTAAAAAAAATCAATGGAATTGACAAACTTCTAGCAAGCTTGACTAAGAAGGCACAACACATCAATACAAGAAACAAAAGAGTGGACAACATTACACATCTTTCAGTCTTTGAAAGAATAATAACAGACTGTGATGAACAACTTTACACCCATAACTCAGCAATGTAGAAAAACTGAACTTCTTAAAAGTACAACCTGTGAAAACTCAGCCAAGATGAAATAGACAATCCGAATAGCCTTATAAACATTCTTAAAAATGTTAAATTTGCTTTTATGATGAAAAGCTGTCAAAAAGACACCCCCAAGTCTAGATAATTTCCCTGGAGGGTTCTATAAGCTACTGAAGGTATTAACATCAATTTTGACAATATTTCTATAAAATAAACAGAAAGGCACATTCCCCAAGTCATTTTACAGGACCATTATTATGCAGATACCCAAAATCAGATAAAAAGAAAACAACACATCAATATCTCTCAAGAATTTAGGACCAAAACTTAACATAATTTAGAAAGCTAAATCTATCAATATATAAAATAATTACATGCCTTGACTAAATGAGATTTATTTCAGGTGTATGGGCTAGTTCAATATTTAAACATCAATCAATACAATTTACAGGTTAAAGAATTAAAAATCATATTATCCTACCAATTGACACAGAAAAGCATTTGACAAAAATTTGACTCCCTTTTCATGATTTTTAAAATCATCAAACAACATTCAACAAACCAGTACTAAAGTAAAACTCCCTATCAAGATTTTAAAAAAAATATTTCCAAAACACCTATAGCTAGCATCATATTTGGGGAAATATTAACTTCTCTATAAGTGATAACCTATTTAATAAACTACTAAAAGTTAAAACCAGTGTAATAAGGAAATAAATAGCACTGAAAGATAATCATATTAGAAAAGTTAGTAAAAAAAAGTCCCTGATTGTAATCGACACAATTCTTTACAATACAAAATCTCAAGGAGTCTACAAAAACAACCTCATAAAACTAATAACTGAATCCAGCAAGATTAAAGTATACAAAATTAATATATAGTGTAAATGCTTAGCACAGTTCTCCATACAGTCATTCCCTGGTAAGGATATTAACTACTTCCCTCTCTAAATTTACCTGTATATTTAATTCAAATCCTATTGATATTTCAGCATAGTTTTGGGTACATATATACCAGTTTATTTTAAAATTTATGTGAAAAATTATTAGTCCTAGAAAATAAGGACCATGAAAAAAATAAAATGAGATAAATCATTCTATCCAGTGTTCAGGCTGACTGTATGATGAAGGCAATTTGACATTTGAATGGAAACAGATACATCAATTCATGTACAAGGATAGAGAACCCAGAAACTCCTCCCCAAATATGCCTGACTCCCTTATAACAAAAGGAACAAAAGCATTCCAGTGGAGAAAAGCACATCTCCAAGGAATAGTGCTCGAGTAATTGGATGTTTAAGGTCCCCCTAAAATGAACATTGACCTACATTTTAAATCTTTTAAAATATTAAAACATGTACATATACCCACAAGGAATGTAAATGTTATGTATTGCACACATATACTAATGAACTAAAATAAAAATAAATAAAAATGGACATAAAAATTAACACAAAATACATCACAGTCTTTCAGAAAAAATAGAACATCTTTTTGATTGAGGAACAAACAAAGAATTCATAGGTGTGACATCAGAATTGTGATTCATAAAAGAAATATTTGATAAATTGAATTTCATAAACATTAATGTTGATTGGGGATAGCCTAATAGGATGATAAAAAAGTAACCTACACACTGGGACACAGTATTTGCAAACCATCTATCTGACAAAGGATTAGCATCTAGAATAATGAAGAACTTTCTAAACTCAATAGTAAAAAATGTATAAAATAGACAAAAATCATAAACATAGACTAACTAAAGTGAGCACAGAGATGTCAAATGAACCTGTAAAAAGATGTGCAGCATCATCCTCCACTAGAGAAATGCAAATCAAAGCCAGAATATTTAGTACAATTCTATCTGCATGGTGAAAACAAAAAATACCCACATAATTAAATCCTGGCAAGGAAGAAGGGAAGCTAGATCACTTGATTATTATTGACAGGAACATAAAATGCTACAGGCATTCTGCAACACAGTAAGTGGTTTCTTGTAAAACTAAACATTTGACCCACTAATCTTTATCTTAGTCATTTATCTGGAAGAAAAGAAAATTTGCATTCACAGATAACCTGTACACATACATTTATAGTAGCTAAATTTGAATTAGCCAGAAACAGGAAAAAAGACATCAATCCTTCAGTGGGTAATCGTGCATACAAACTGTGGCATATTTAGAACATGGAAAACTAGTCACCAATGAAAAGGTATGAATTTCTTACATCCAAGAACTTGAATGTATCTTTAGGGAAGTAGTCAGAGTGAAAAAAGTCAAGTACAAAATGTTTCACACTGTGTGATTCTAGTTAGATTAATTCTTAGAATTACAAGGTTCTAAATGCCAGCGATGTATTAGTGTTTGTCAGGGTTACGGGTCTGAATGTTGGGTGCAGCTACAGAGGGGCAGCCTGAGAGAGATTTGTGATGGTGTGCCTGATGTACATCTTGACTACATTAAAATCCTGATTGTAGTAATATACTGTATTTTTCCCCACAAAGGAAAATTGGATAAAGAGTACACGGAATATCTCTGTTTTATCTCTCTATGGTTGCTTATGAATCTAAAACTTTATCAGATAAAAAATTTGGTTAAAGTAAGTATTGGAAAGAAAATCTTCATTAATCTCAGTTCCATCTAGACAGTGTACAAAGTGCACACATGTTACAACTTCCTCAAATTTCTTTCACTCTTTAATCCATAACTCTCAAGACCCACTAACTCACTAAAACCACTCTCATACCAGGGACTTTCATTTTGCCAAAACCAGACTCATACCAGTACTTAGCCTACTGGGCCCCTCTGCTTCACTGATGTTCATTCCTAAAGAAAACTTCCTAAAAACATCTTTTGAATTTTTATCATTACATTTTATTTTTCTTTGTGAATGCCTTTTAATGCTTTTCTTTTGCTTGCCTTTTCAAATCTTAGCATGCCATGAGTTCCATCCTCTTTGCCCTGATTTTAATAGTCTCTCCATGATTTGAGAATAACTGCCTACCCTCCTGACTTCATCTACTACTTCCAGGTTTATGCTTCTTAAATTCCTAAGAGACTAAGAGGATGATATAAAAAATCAATGAAGCCAAGAGTTGGTTCTTTGAAAGAATCAACAAAATTGACAAACCCTTAGCCAACCTTATCAGAAAAAGGAAGGAAAAGGCCCAAATCCATGCAATTAGGAATGAAAAGGGTGAAATTACAACAGACCCAGCAGAAATCCAGAGGATCATCAATACCTACTTCCAGAACCTATACACCAATAAGATGGACAACACAGAAGAAATGGACAGATTCCTAGATACATATGAATTACCAAAGTTGAACGAAGAAGACCTAAAAATTCTGAACAAGCCAATATCAACCAATGAAATTGAAAATGTAATTAAAAACTTATCAACTAAGAAAAGCCCGGGCCCTGATGGCTTCACTGCTGAATTCTACAAGACATTTAGAGAGGAACTGCTGCCACTACTGTTTAAACTCTTCAATGAAATTGAAAGGGAAGCAATACTCCCAAATTCATTCCTGGAAGCAAGCATCACCTTGATCCCCAAAGCAGAGAAAGACCCAACCGAAAAAGAGAACTATAGGCCAATCTCACTAATGAACATAAATGAAAAAAAAAAAAAATCCTTAATAGGAAAGCATATTAAGGAAAAATGTCAATTATCAGGAAAGTATTAATGTTTTATTTCACTAATGAATTGTGATGCAAGAGAAATATATACATTTACACAAATATCTCAGAAAATGTTTCTAATTATTGACAATATATAACAATAAAAATAAATTTGTACTGAAAGTACTTAAAAAATAAAAATATTTTCATGTGTATTATAAGAAATAATCCATATTCTGATACCTTTATTAAGTAAGATTATTTCTAAGAATATTATTGATTTTGAGTAACATAGCTGTGCTTCCTTTGCATACATGAGGCAAGATACTTTGGGATATTAGAGTTGAATAAATATCTTAATTTGCATTTTTGTATAATTGCAATAATAGCATAAAAACAAAGAAAAGTATAAAAGCAAAAGAAATTAAAACTTAGAAAAATTTTATATAGTCCCACCCAAGGTCATGCCATAGTACAAAAGTATCTTCGTGCCGTAACGGAGTGGAAATAAGCTAAGGACGTGGGGTAATAAAAACCAACTCAATTTCACACGGCTTATACCTTACCAAGTTAAATCAGATTCGTTCACTTCAGTAGGCTTCTTAATGCTAAGTAATAGTTTTAAGAGTGTAAAAGGCAAAGAAATTTAACATTTAGTCATGCATTTAATTTCCTATTCACGACTATAATGTCTATCATTTGCAAGGTAGGTAAGAAGTGAAAATTCAGATAAGAAGAAATAGAAATGAAAAAAACTGAGAAACATGTTTCTTTATGAAAAGACTGAATTTATAGGAAATGAGTATAAGAATGAATGAGAAGCCCTGAAAAAAAATATTTAATTATGGAGCCCTGCTGAAGTTGTTATGGCTCTGGATAGTCAAATGCTTTGTTAATGAGTAATAGTTGCTGCTAATCCTTAATTTCTTTTTTTCTTTTTTCTGGCTTTCTCTAGACCTGTGTAATGTACATTATTAAGACCACCAATGTGATTCATTAAACACTTAGTACACGAATGGATATTGGTTATACAAATGTCAACTGACTGCAGGTTCTTTGTAGTTTGCCTTTGTAGTTTAACCTTCATTTATCATTATTAAAAGTCACCTTTTGAAAGTATATTTTGCTATATTGACACCTGATCTCCTATGATGGCTGTTTTGGAAGAATGTATTTGGATTCAGTGAATAATGGTAGAGTGGCTAGTGTTGGTGAAAATCAGAATTATTACACTTAGAAAAAGGTTCATATTTCTTTTCTTCTTCAAATTCTCTGGCCTGTAGTTTTAGATTATTTAAGAAGAAAGGAAGGAAAACCTAAAAACCCATATATCTATAATCAAATAGGGGATGAGCACAGAACAATTACTAAAGAATTGTCAATTTTTTAAAATGAAAGAATATAAAATGTTTTCTTTTGAAGCCATTTAAAAATAGAATAGATTCTCATTGATTTTAATTAGGTTACATTTGAGTGGAAAAGGATAAATTAATCAGTTACATTCCCCTCACTATTGAGTTATACAAAGGGTGATAAAAATACAGTTAATATTTAAATTTTAAAAATTATTGCAGTAAAAGACACATTGCCATTTATCTCCTTTAGAATATTCCTCACTTTGAACAACTTATCCTATCATTCTTTCCAGTTTCTGAAGTAGTTCTAGAAATCTTTTTTAATGTCTTCTTGAGGTGTGAATAAAACCGATGCAAGCTGCTGCAAAGTGCCATCCAGCACAAAGTCAGGCTCATAAAAACATGGGATGGTGTGTGCCCTCATCCACTTTATTCATCAGGTGTTATGTTTGTATCTACATGTCTCTCCAAAGCCTCCTTGCAGTCATGGATGGGGCTTTTACAGAGGTGGCTAGTCTGGGATATGTGATCCTGGGATTAAGAGTGTGTGATTACTACATTAGACCACTAATTGGTTTGGTATAGTTCTGCATAGGATTAAGGGTATCCTAACCTGGTTCTGAGTGCTATCCACCCTAAGTGAATGTAGCCTGGATAAAATATAAGGAACAGAAAGATCCCTAGTGAGGTTGCTTGTTGCTAGTACCTTACTGTCTTCTGCCTTCTGCCTGCCATGAACCATTTCTCCTTGGTGATGGCCCTCTGGCATGCCACCCTGCTTTGGAGCCTGCCAACTATGAACTGAAACCTCTACAAACTGTAAGCTAAGTAAACCTTTCATCTTTTAACTCTGCATACCAGGTATTTTGTCTCAGCAACAAGAAAAGTAACTAAGATACCAGGTCTGGCACTCTGAAACTCTGTTTCTTCCCCAAACTCATAATGATTATGAAAGACAAATGTTTTGGATCAATTCAGGATATTGAGGCAGTTACAGCAGCATAACTAAAGACATTCAAGAAAGAGAGCTTCCAGAACTCTTTCAGAAAATAGTAAGCAAAATGTTTGAAGAATGTTCAAAGTAAGAGAGAATATTTTGAGAGGGATTAACAGCAATGTGTCTTTTAATAAATTAAATAAATAAGCACACACATATTATACCTCACAGTTTGGGCCAAGAATTCAACTACCCCAAGGATATACACTCATACACAATAGGCCTAGAACCCATTCTTGGACCCCGTAGAATAACTGACATGGACCAGATGGAATGTTTGTACCTCATGGACACCTTCCCAGAAAGTGTTGTTTTTAAAAAATATATTCCAAGCATATACAGTACTTTCAAGCTTCTCCGACTAATGAATAGATCTTGGAACAATACCTTTCAAATTGCAGATTGCATTAATTCAGAAGGCACTAAACAGGTCTTTAATTCATACCTAAATCACTATGTTATTTCCTTAGGGAAAAAATGACAACATATCCAAGCCAAAAGCTAAAGTAATCAAAACAAAAATAAGAAATAATCATTAAAACACAGATATTAACATTTTATAGAAAACTGTTTGGTATGATATTCTACAAATACATGTTTTTGAAAAAAGGGATTGAACTGAGGGCCATTACCCTAAGATGTATCCCTAGCCCTTTTAATTTCTTTATTTTGAAACAAGGTGTCACTAAATTGCCAGGGCTGAAGTCAAATTTACAATCCTCCTGCCCGAGCCTGCCAAGTAGCTGGCATTATAAATAAAGTTTATAACAGAAAAATCCGATGGGCATCATGGAACATAACTATGATGCCAACTACTTGAGTAGCTGAAGCAAGGAGATTGCAAAAAGCCTGGGACATTTGTTGGTATCCTAACCCAAAATCATGAGTAAACGTGGCTGGAAATGTAGCTCAGGGCTAGAGTACTTGCCTAGCGTAGGTTCAATCCCTAATACTCTATCAAAAGAAGTAATTTAAAAGAAAATAATGGTTCCTGTAATTCAACATAGTTTGGAGATAATGTAAGACCAGCATTCATAGAAAAAAATAATGAAAATTTTCAAATACCTAATATCTCACTCTGATACAGAGAAAGAAAGAATGAATGAATGAAACAAAGAAAGAAAGAAACCAGGCCCAGATGATTTTGCAGAGAAATTCGAATCATATTTCATACAATACGTAATCCAAATTATAATAAAATTATATCAGAATATAGGAAAAAGGGAAAACTTCAAATTCCTTATGGGGAGCAAGTATAACACAGATTTAAAAACTAGTAAATATGGCATGAAAAGGATGACCATACACCCAATGTAGTCAGTATTAGTGAGTAAAAATTAATGAATAATATCAACAAGTAGAAGGTTGAAATGTAACCATGTGAATTTTATTCCAATAAGACAATGGTGATTATATGAGAAAATTAGTAATAAAATTCACTGGATTAAATGTTTTAAATTTTCTTAGCGTAATAGCTAATTCCTTGGCTGGAGAGAGAAACTACAAAGTGAATCAAAACAGAAAATAGTCAACAATTAATAGAAGAATGTTAAAAGGGTATAGAAGATGGCTCGTTAGAATTTCCACTGGCCAAAATTGTAAGAATATAAACAGCAAAATAATGCAAGTGATGTAATGAAACATATTGAATAAAAATGAATCTGTAAGTTCATAGGGATGTTCACAGAATATGTATTTGGGTAATAAGAGAGGAGATAAATATTTTCTATACTAAATAATAATAAATATAAAACAAATGACAGTTTTTCAATGCTCAATTTAATTAGGATAGTACCATCTCAATGCAACCTTCAATAGACCACCTATTTATTACAAAAGGAAAAGTGTATCATTACAATAGAAAGATCTACCATTTATCATTTTAAACAAGTGATCAAATTTAACATCACAACACAATATTAGTTTGGAAGAAACTAATACTGGGTTTTGCAAGGAAGTATACATCAATGCCTATGTAGGATTCTTGGTAGAGCCTTTTTAGTTACAAATGGCCCTAGGCAGATGAAAATGTAGGAAGGATGAAATAATCGGCTTCCAAATAGCTTTCCTTCAAGGATTGGACTGAGTTTCTCTTCAAAGGAAAACCAGTTCAAAATGAGAACATGTGATGGATCTAAGAACTGGCAGCTTGCATGGAGCCGGGGTGACTTAGAATGTCTCAATAGGGTCGTGTTGGAGCTTCTCAGCGGGGACACTGATGCTCGGCTGCTGTAAGGGCTGACATTGCCACCTTGTGTGGGCTCTTAGACTCTTCTGGCATTTGCACCTCCACTCTTCTCAGTCATCTGCGGAGTTGTTTCAAAAAGGATAAAGTTTCTGAATCTTCCTGCTGCCTTAGGATGGGAGAGTGCTCTGTCAACGTAGATGGTTTGGGAAGGTCCCTATAATGTTTAAATGAGGCACTGTATATAAAGTGCCAAGGATAGCATTTGAAACATAGAAGGTGAAAACAAAATTCTTTCTTGTAACTGATTATGTTTTTTAGAAAATATTTTAATTTATTTCTAAAGAATTATCCTGCCTTTTGCTAATATTATTCCAGGAAGAACTGAGTAAATAAAAGTGTCTCTTTTGAGTAGAAGTCAGCCGTTTTAGAAAGAGAAATTTCTTACTAAGGTGTTGGTGGAATTATCCTACAGCTTCCTGTGTGTAACAGTTCATCTCTCCAGTTTCTTTTCTTTTTCTGCTCTATGGACAGTTAAAAAGAAAAGAACTACTGAGGGCCCAAGATGGAAAGGCCTGTATGTGCTTTTGCTCGAATCCTCTCCTATGACTTTCTTCCCTGTGTTCCCAAAGCCTTTCATGTATATGCTAACTGTAGTGTTTATTCCCATTTCCTTGCGATGACCTGTTTACACATTGGCCTTTTGTGGCCTGCGAGGGTCTCCAACTCAGGCAGCAATCTAGAATGATAGCTAACCTGGAGGAGGTACTCAATAACTGTCCCTAGGAAAGATAACAATTTCCTTTTCTCTTCGCAGTTTCTGAATGTCTTCTTTCCCTTTCTTAAATCTATTTAGGTCTTCATTGTCATATGAGGCCATCATTATTAAAAATAGATATTTCTTTAACATGATTTTAAACAAATTTCAATCTCCTATGACCTGTATAGAAGCAAATACAGCACCTGCTTTATATTTACCCAGTTACACCATCTTTAAAAACGTATTGTTGCACACAAAGGGTCTTAGTTATTAAAGACTAATGTTCTTCGTCAGGAGAGACCTTAAATCATATCTTTCTAGGTCTGTGATAATTAGTAAGTTGCACACTAAAGCACAAAAGTGGTGCTCGAGGCTCAGTCATCAACATTTGAATTTTAATTTTAAAGAAATGTCTCATCGTTTCCAAATGCTCCTCTGAATGCTTGAACACTGCACTGGGTACTTTGGAAAGCTATATATCCCCAAAGGGTCAGGGGCGCATGGCCCATTGGAGAAAACCCTATGCCTCTTGCAGAGGGATGAGTTTGAGAGTCAGAATTATTTGTCGGGACAAAGACACAATGCACATTTTATTTTTCATATCTGTGAACCTCATAATCAAAATGTATCAGTTGAATTGATATTTCTGTCACACTTATTCTCAGACAAAATTATGCAGACTTGATTTTCTTTCTTTTGGAGAAGTTTGAAAATGCCAAATTTAAATCAATTTTCTTTAGAATCTTTTTCAAGTTATTTTTGTATATCATTGATTTTTCTTTTTCTTTTAAAACTAAGACTTGAACATATAGATACTAGCAAGCTTTACAAAGAGTTTCTAAAATATTTGCTTTCTAAAACATTTATAGTTGCTTTAACAGAAAGAGGCATTTGGACTATTACAATTCTTCTAAAATGCCCTACTTTTTCTCTGCCATCCCTTGCAATGTCTATCATTTTTACAGATCAAAGATTGATGTTCAGAAAGATTTAAGATGTTCAGAATAGCATAGAACTCACAAACCAAAAATCTATTTTATGAAGCAAATAGTTTTAATTGCTGAACTAGACATTTTAACAACATCTATAAAATTTTACACATGTGGCACATACTCTTGAAAGAATCTTTGAACTGCTTGTAAGGAGTCAAAGCTGAGCTTTTTCATATTTTTGCAAATGGGACAAATTCTCTCTGTGTATGACATAATCATTGATTGTCACTCATGCTAATTTAGTAATTAGAGTAATACTGTTAGACATTTCTAGTTATGCATTTCTAAAAATTCAGAGCAGGGACAAACCTAAAATTATGACTACAGTGTACAGAAAAGAGGTGGTGTTTTAGCCTCACCAGTACCATAACTTATGTTCAGGAATAACCTACACAATGAAAAAAGTACATATTTTTTAAAGTAAAGATGATATATTACTTTACTTTTTCCTTGCATTTTAAAGGTTTCTTTTCTCTATGTGTTTAGTTATCCTAGGGGAAATTTTCCACATTTCAGCATGCTGTTATGAAATTGCATACCCCGTATCACATATCTAATAAGTCATTTTAATTTCACTGTATGTTGGTGGATGAAGTAATTGTTATTATCTAGCTAATTCAGTCTGGAAAAAAAGGGTCCATGTTTTAAAACAGATTTTCAATTGGCAAAAGTACAATATTGAAAGCTTCCTTTAATATCCTTGCCTACAGGAGCTCTGCTATCTGTTCTATCCGGTGTTTGAAAAGCCGTGACACATTATCTCTAGGAAGGTAACAGTCTGCACTAGGAAAACTGTCCCTAAATAACACTAAGAGCTACACCTTCATATATCCTCCCTGCTGCGGAGAACTATAGGACTTCTCTCACCTGACACTATCACCTCAGCCTCTGTGAAGTCCATTTGAAGAGAAGGCATCATACTCGGATGCAAATATTAAAATGCTCATGTTTCCTGGTTCAAAGAAGAGAAAAGGAGTCCAACACATTGGCTTATGTTTGCTTAGCAGGGAATCTATCTTCAGATAGCTTTGTGATATAAGAAACGTTGGCACATGGAATTAAGGCCAATTTTCCCCATCAGTGGACCTCAGCTCTCAAATGCATCAAAATCATAAGGCTGCTGATCTGAAGGCGAACTACACACTGTTGGCAGCTGAATTAATGATATATATTTTTAGATACATGTGCATGGGGCCCTGTGGGGTTAATAATCAACTTTATGTATAATGCTACTGTTTTGATGTGAAAGAGAAGCACTCATATTCATAAAGGTTAGGAAGCCATGATCCAGTCTGAGTTACATAAAAAAAAATTCCACACATAAAAATAGGAAATTTGATGTGAAACAACTAAGACTACTTAGATATGCTGGGGACAGGCACAAATAGTACTTTTCAAACAGTTCTCTCTTCACTTAAGCTATTGATATTAACAGGGAACATCCTTTTTTGTACATTTACTTCAGTCTAAGAATTTCACTGAGATACTATAAAGCAAAAATCTAATCTCAGATTGTTTGCAGTTCTTTGTGCTACAAGGGCTAAGAAGAGCTGAAAGAGATAACTCCTGTGCAGAAATGCATGGTGGACATTTCAGTTAAAACTGTTAAGTCCCTGGCTAGGGTAAATCAGTAATTACTTTGATAAAGGCAATAAAATAATAAAATTTTTTTTGAGGTTTCCAGCTTCTAAGAGGTGAGAAAAGTGTCCGGGTAGAGAAGCAATCTCTATGTTATATGGGAATGATTGAGTCAACTTAAAAGTTTAGTAAGGGAATGAATTTTTGAGAAAAGTTATGTCAAATACTCAAGTAAAGATGGTTTCCTTTTTTGGTCTAGAATAATTTCTTATTATTTTCAAACAGAGTAAAAATCTGATTCATAAAACACTGTGTTAGTGGTGTTTTGGGGAACAAAAAGAAAGAAAGCATGTCCACTGTTGGAAAAATCTAGGGGAGTTTAAACATAATTGTGGCAAGAGGTGAAACAGCAAATGGGATAGATAATTGATCAAGGAATAAAATTTGAGAATAAAAGGTGATGGCAGAATATCACCTTCAAAGAATTTAGAAATATGCTGGGTTTCCTCAGGGACAGGCAATGAAAATCAAGAATTTTGTTTAGATTTTAATGTAAAGGCAGACTCAGATTGTCCGAAAATTGAAGACCTATGAAATAGAACACAATTATCAATTTGCTCCAAAACTTGCATTACATATCGAGAAATGCATATTTCTCTGTGGGCCTGAGGAGCAAGAGGCAAGGCAAGTATGAGTGGGTGCAGAGACAAGTAAACCAGGGAGAAATGAAATGTTTGAAGTTCATAGAAAGTTTTATACCATCTAAGGTGAAGAATTGGCTTAGATTGTGCATTGGTGTTCTTTTACTGTCACACAATACTTGAAACAATCAACTTTTTAAAAAGAAAGGTTTATTTTGGCTCACAATTTTTGAGGTTTCAGTCCACTGTTGGTTGGTCCCATTGTTCTTGAGCCTATGACAAGGCAGCATATCATTAAGTGAAGTGTGGTGGAGCTAAGCCATTCATTTCATGGTCTGATGCAGAGAGGAAAGGGAGAAACTAGGGTTCCACTATAACCTTGAAGAAAATGCCCCAATGACTGGAAGACTTTCCACTATGCTAAACCTCTTAAAGGTCCTATACTTCCCAATGGTGCCAGCATAAGGACTAATCCTTCATCACATGGGCCTTGGGGGATATTAAAATCCAAACTACAGCAGAATTTTTGACAGTACAAGGATTCCTAATGAGCAAGTGACTTTGCTCAAGTATTCTTGCTGTTCTCTACACCAAAGTGCAAGAGTCCATACATAACAAAAAACAGTAATAACTGAAGGGTTTTTATTTATTCTTGTTATAATTGAATCTCTATTCTAGCAATCTCAAATTAAAATGTGACATACATTTTAAATGAAAATTTAAATGAGTACTCCTTGAAACAAATAGATACTTGTATTTTGACAGATAGTTATGTTTGTGGGAAATTATGTTCTTTATCCAAAACAACAAAAGAACAACTGTGTGTACCTACCAAATTATATGATAGTTATAAATGGGATTGGAATTTTTAAAACAATATAACATGCAATCAGTTAATACAAATTAGGAAATAAATGTCCAGAACCAAAATCAAGGTGTAACTTTTAAAGAACTAGGAATATTTCTTAACAAATATCTTTCAACATGGGGTACATTTTTATCTCTAGTATAGTGGATCAATATAAATATAGAGACATGATTAAAAATATGCTGTACTTATCCAAAACCTCTTGACTGTATCAAACACTTAAAGCTTAGTGTTAATTTCAGAAAATTTTAAAAAAATGTTTTCAAAGATACTTTTGACAGTATCGACCAATTAAATTTTCAGGGAATGCTCAGTTACATTTAATGTTTTAACAAAAATGGAAACCATCCACTTTTGATTGTACCTCAGTCCCCTTCTCCATGCCACTGTACCTCTGAGCCAAAAAAAGGTGTATTCCTTCAAGTTCCTGTGCCACTGCCATGTCTTTATTTGTGCCTGCTCTAAACCTCTTAAATACAGATGAACACAAAATACAGGCATATTTCTCATTATGCAAGCAGACTCCCACATACAAATTCTAAAGGAAAGCACCGAACAGCTGCATTCCTCTTTTTTTTTGGCATGAATAGGGTCTTTAATATCAATACTGAAATGGAAGTGATTAGTACTATTTACTGAATTTTAAAGCACCTTAGGATGTTCAGCCAGACAGTTTATTTGATTGGCTGAACATGCGGACACCTCATTTGGGGAAAAGTATGTTGGCACAGGGAAAGAAACAGCTATCTGGCTGGTTCACTGACATTTTCAGAGGATTTGAGCTGGTATTTCTGCTTTTAAAATGATACTTTTATAAAGAATAACATGCTCTTTCTAGCATTATGTGGTCGTCTTTATCTACGCACACTTCTGAACTCTAAAATTAGGAGTATTGAGTATGAACATTTAGGCTTGGCTCAGCTTACAAAAAGCTTTTATGCATGATACTTTAAGGAATAGTATCCAGTATAGAAATTATTCATTTAGGTGGTAGAACATTGATAGGATATATACTGTATATCAGTACCCCTGTTTAATATATCAATTTGATTCAAAGCTGATATTAAATGCTTTTGATAAATTATTTGATTTAGAAGATATATTCATTCATTTTATTTCTTCTTTCTTTCTACTACATATGTATTTTACATTTCTCTACAATGCGCTTACCTGGTTTCTAGCAGTTTAAAGAAAATGAGATGAGAGAAATGTTCCCAAAACCTAGTGTTTGAAGGATACTATCATAATGCAAGTCATAGTTCTTTAAAGTACAAAGTTCAAAGTAAGATGTGCCTTTTGGTTCTTGAATGTCCCCAAAGGCCTATGTGTGAAGTGCTTGATCCTCATGTGGTGCTATTGGAACCTTTGAAAGATGAGGCCTTGTGAAAGGCCATTAGATCATTGAAGCTGTGTTTTCAGAAGGAATTGTGATACCCAGGTTTATTCCTCTGCTTTTCCTCCCTGGCTTGTGAATAAGTGGTTTAGCTGTGCCACATGTTCCTGCCGTAACTGGCTGCCTTATCACAGGCTGAGAAGCAATGGAATTCATTTATCATGGACTGGAACCACTCTTTTTCCTTCAGAATTTTGGATATATGATACCATAGTATTTATTGGTATAATAAACACCTTTCAGTCTAAATGTCATACATTACAGATAATCACACTTTTTTCTGATACCTTAAAATTAAGTAAGCATGCTCTCAGATTATAATGAAATCAAATTACATTAACAACAGAAAAATTTTGTAAATTCCCAAGTATGTGGAAATTAGGCAACATACTACAAAGTAACCAGTGGATCAAAGTAAAAAATTAACCTTTCAGATCAATTCAAATAAAAGCACAACATACCAAAACTTATAAGACATTGTTAAGACAGTACTGTGTTGGCTTTCTGTCATTCTGAAATAATACCTAAGACAGACAGCTTAAAAGAGTGGGGGATACTTATTTTGGCTTCTGACATCAGAAGTACGTGGTTACTTGTCCTTGTTTCCTTTGGGGCTGTGGTGAGGCTGTGGGTCAAATCATGTGGCAGAGGAGGTCTATGGAGAAAGAGGAAGGAGCTGGGATTCCAATACTCCTTCATGAACCACCCTAGTGGCTTAGCTTCCTTCCACTAGGCCCCACCTTGCAAACATTCCGCCACCTCCCAGCAGCATATTCATCTGGAAACCAAGTTTCAGCATGTGAGCCTTTGGAGGGCATCTGAGATCCAGACCACAACATGTGCATACAGGAAAATGCATAGGTATAAATGCCTATAATGAAAAAGATGAAAAACACCCCAAACCCATGACTAATCACTCACCTTAAGAAATGAGAAAACTAAAACTAAGCCTAAAACAAGCAGAAGAAAATAATAATAGCCACAGCAGAAAGAAATAAAATATAGACTATTCAAAAAGAATAGAAACACTCCACACCAAAAATTGGTTCTCTTAAAAGATCAATTTATTGGCAACTGATCAAGAGAAAAGATAACACTTGAATTACTAAAATGAGGAATGAAAAAGGAGAAAATGCCACCAACATCACAGAAATGAGGCAGGATAAAATTATATGATGAATGATTGTATTCAAACTAATTAGTTTTTTGGTGAAAAACTAAAAATTTCCCCTGAGTTCAGGAGTAATAAAAGAATGAACAATCAACTTCCTAGATAAACATAACTATTTACATTGAATCAAGAAACATATAAACTGAAATTTGTGCAAGAAATAACAAAATTGAATTATAGTGAAGAAAGCTTCACAATGATAAGTCAAAGATCATATGGCTTCATTGGTAAATTCTACCAAATGTTTACCCTCATATCAAAGCTAGAACAAAAACATCACAAGAACAGTAAACTATAGATCAATAACCTTATAAATAAAACCACAAAATATCTCAATAGAACAAATAGAACACAGCACGATATAAATGGGTTATACATGTTAACCAAATGGGATTATTTTGGGATTGCAAGGATTTAATACCCAGGAATCAATTAATATAATGTATCAATAGAATAAAAAGATCAAAATTACACGATGCAAAAAAGCATTTGACGTAGTCCAACATACTTTCATGGTAAAAGCACACAATTTGATAAGGTGCCTCTAAAAACCACAACTAGTGCACTTTGATGAAAAACTGAAAATTTCCTGCTGAGTTCAGGAATAATAAAAGAAAGTCTATACTCTCTAGTTTTATTCACTATTAAATTAGAAATCCATAAGGACAGGAAGTAGATTAGTTGTTTCCAGAAGGAGGGACAGAGAATGGAGTACAACTACAAGTGGATTGGGATGATTGTTTTAGATGATGAACTACTATAGAATTAGATAGTAGAAATGTTACAAACTTTGTTACTATACTACAAGCCACTGAATTATGCACTTTAAAAGACTGAATGTCATGTTGTGTGAATTATAGTTTAATTAAATAAATAATGAATAAATGCAACAGAAATATAAAAATTTCAAAAATAATTTGCTACTTTAAAAAAGTGCAGTTAGTAGAATGTGTTTGAAATTATTTAACTGTTAAGTGGTATACTTTTTGTACTGAGAAAAATAATAGATTAAAACACATGCTAAAAACTTAAGGTGAGAGAGCAAGGGTGGGTTGGTTTACATTGGGAAATTCTGCTGTGATTCTTTGCTGTTCATCTGCATAACTCCAGATTCTGCTAATTTATGTATCAAACTGGCTTTCAATTTAGCATAGAAAAAAAAGCAGAAATTTACCAAACACAAGGCAGGAAAGAAAAAGAAAAATGATGAATAAATAATCCAAAAATATATAATGAAAGATTTGAAAATTTAACAGTAAGCCCAATAAATCTAAAAAGTTTAAATTCTTTATTAAAAAGGTGAACACTTAAAGATTTTTAACATAAAATTTTATAAAACTCAAAACACACACCAAAAACTTAAAACACACAAAAATTTAGAAAAAGAAATAGAAATAAGTCAGGACCATGAAGATCAGAACAATGGTGGTGAGCAATATAAGTTTCAGATACCATAGAAATTAAGACTATGGTGTGAATTTAAGTCAAGAAAGAAATAACAAAATAATCCATAGTATAATCCAAATTTTAAAGAAGAATTTTCTATACTTTGCAATCTAGATTTAAAACATTCAAAACAAAATTAATTATGATGAAAAATTTACAAAATTCACTATTATTTGAGATATTTTTGCACACATTTGTCAAACCCACTAGCAGATGGAGCAGAAAAAATGGTAAAAATATAGCTTTGTGAAGCTCAATTTACATGTTCATCTAATGTGAAAATGTTAAGATAAGAAAGAACTTCATATGCAAGCCAAAGAAAGTAAAATCTACAAAGAATAGAGAAAAAAATTTTATTCCATTAAAGTTAAAAGCAAAACATTCACATAACATAAAGCATTTAAACAGTAAATATCTATGATTTAGTGCAGAAATATGACACTTCAGCTTATTTATATATACTCATTATTGTAAAGTAAGTCCTTATGTGATGATGTATTTGTATATATGTTTAGATATGACCAGAAATGGAAAACAAGAACACAAAGATGTTACAAATTAAACAATGTTTCAAAATATGAAAAGACAAATGAATTAAAATTAAGAAAATACAAATTAAAACTTATGATTTCATCCAACATTTTAAAAAATGTACTACATTTTTAACAAGGGGAACTCATACTTGGATGATGGAAGAATGAAGCGCTACAGTAAGTCCTCTGCTGGCTTTCTTCCACTCATCTTCTTTACTGGCTTTACTCCATTCTTTGCCCTGTTCTCAGTTCTAAGGCTGAGCTAAGGATTGGATCGCCAGGCTCCCTTGATTACTGGCTTCCGATTTGATTCACCCAGTGGACAGCAGAGGTGGGAGATCAGGAGACAGAGTGACAGAAGGAACTCAGTATTCTTATCTTCTCTGTGGGACATCACATCACAAATGAGATCTGTATCTAGGATGCTAAGGTAAATAGTTGGGAGAAAAATTAGGAGTGGTTGAAATTTTTATATTCTGATCCCCTGCAATCCTACTTACAAGAATATACCAGAGACAAGTTTTCAATATATACCCTAGAAAGTAGCATAAGAGTGTTCATAGTAATTTCGAAAAAAATATATATAAACTCCCAAAATGTCCATCAACATGATTATAGATAAATATATGGACAAATGCATTTATAAATATGTAAACTGGGATAGCATTACACAGTGAATACCATATAGTATGAAAAATAAATATATAGATCGCAATATCAGCACATTTTAAAAGCAAAGATTTGAATTAAAAAAAAAAGTTGCAGACTGCCAGTTCTAGTTCAACACATAAAGACAATTTTGGTCAACATTCATGTCCACAATGAAAAAATTCCTAAAACAATTAAAAATCAACAATCCATCATAGCATTATAGACATGGAGAAAAGTGCTAACCCCAAGACTGAAAAGACAGAAGCATATGGAGATAACAGTTTATCAGAGCAAAAAGTGGCCTCTAGAGCCAGAACTGGGGTGAGAAAATAAACCACAGTTGAATGGCTGAAGGCTCAGTGTGAGCAGTTATTGAGAGTTAACCACCCCGGGGAACCGCTGTCACAGAAGAGTCACTATACAATTTCAGAACATTACCTCAAGGAATTCTACTTTCTTGGGATTGAATAAAAATTCTTCTGGACTTCAAACAGAAAGTAGGAAAAATATTTTAAAAATTATTTATTTTTCCCCCAAATTAAATATGCTCTAACTCACTAAAAGCTGGAAGCTAATCATAGGACTATAGAAAGATGTCCCTCACCTACATCTTTTCACCACATCAATAGAGTTCTTAAGTCATAAGAAAGTGTGACAACTGAAATAATTGTGTGTCCGATCACATTTACATCTCTAAGGAGAACCAAAGACAACAAGGGTGACAAACAAGGACACCAAAGGAAACTGAGCCTCTGACCTAGCTAGTGCAAAGAGTAGACAAGCTAACATTTCACATCAAGGGGCCATGTATCTCAGTTAATTTTATTCAGTACATCATGTTGACTTCCTAGGAGTTAAAAGCACACAAAAAGGCAACAGCAGAAAGATAGTTGGAAGAGACAGAACAAATATCAGATCCAGGTTCATAAATGGCAGATATTTGGTGATTATCAGACCAAGCATTTAAAATAACTAAGATTAAAATACTAAGAGTTCTAAAGGAAAAAGTAGCCAACATGCAAGAAAAGATGGTTATCAAATATGACAGAGAGACGGAAAGTCTGAGAAAAAAATCATAGGAAATGCAAGCAATTGAAATTATTATAAAAATATATATAATTGCCTGTGATGGGCTCATCAATAAAAAGAATAGGCCAGGAAAATAATCAGTGAACTTGAAGAAATATCAACAGAAAAGTTCCAAAACTTAAATATATAAAGAAAAATAATTTTTAAAGTAAAAGTTTTCAAAAGCCATGGAACATCAGCAAAAAGTATAGAGGGATAGTTGGATAGATAGATAAATAATGAAAATACGGTATGTTTTTCAATTTTAAAACATTATTACCAGAAAAGTCATAGCCATTGATCCTTCTCAAAATATTTACCCTGTTTCAGATTCTCTTGGCCTTTAATTCTTCCATTTTCTGAAGCAGTTCTGAAAGTCTTTCCTGTCTTCACAAGGTATGATAAAAAATACAGTGAATGGCACTGGCCAATGTTATCCAACGAAAAGGCAGGCTCATAAAACCATTATGGCATGTCCTTGTCTACTTTATTTACTAGACCTGCCACTGTGTAACTTCTGGATATTCCTCAAAGTCAAAATGACTAAGAAAGGTAAACGTTTTGACTGATTCAGGACATTGAGGAAACCACAAAAGCACATTCACAAAAAAGGACTTCCAGAACTGCTTAACAAGGTTGCAATAAACAATAGCATAATTGTGTTCAAAGCAAGGAGGAGTATTTTGAGGGGACTGAATAACATTGTGTCTTTTACCATAATAATTTTTTTAAATGTACCATATCTTTCAAATTCTCTCCTTCTCTCAGTATGTATATGCTGTATATTGCCTTAAATTCTGTAAATGTTTGGGAATCAGAGTGTCAAGTTCTTGACCTGTCCCCTGATGACAGGAATATGAATATGTACCTATATATATAATATATATATATATACATGGAGGAGAATAAAAGATAAGATAATTATTTTAGGTCAAATGAACAGCTCAAAGAGCAAAAACTGAATGAATACCAGAAAAATCTACTTGCAGGTATGTGACATTGAAACTGCAGGAAATAAAAGAAATCTTGAAAGAATATAGAACAACCTTCACTTTGTTATAGAGTTATAATGATAAAAATTACATCATTTTTTTTCTTTAGAATCGTTGCAAAAGAGAGCAGAGGACAGTGAAATTTTATATTTAAAAGAAAAACCAAACCAAACAAAATCACCAACCTAGATTTCTCTAACCAGTAAAATTATCCTTCCCAAGTATAGGAGAAATATTTTCTTTCTTTCTTTTTTGGTACCGGGGATCGAACTCGGGTCCTTGCGCTTGCGCAGCAGGAGGCGAAACCACTGAGCTAAATCCCCAGCCCCAAGGAGAAATAAATACTTTCTTAGGCAAACAAAAATATTGTACAGGGAATCTGTCACCAAAAGAAAAGTTCTTCAGAGAGAAGAAAATGATACAGGTCAGAAACTCAGAATAGCATAATGAAAGGAAGAGCATTATACAAAAAAATGAGTAGAGGCAAATAAAAATGTTTATTTTTCTTATTCTTAATTCATCTATGATAACAGTGGGTTTAAAATAATAATAGCAACACTAAATTCAGTAATTATAGCTTGCACTTAAGTGAAACAAATGACAGCAAAGTTATAATGTCTGGGAGGGATTGAGAACACTCTTTCATGAGGTACTTGCACTATCTTTGAAATAAAAGTATATATGGATTAATGAAATGTCTATTTGCAAACTCTAGGGAAGCCACTAAAAAGTTTTAAAATAAAATATAATTGATACAGTGGTGGAAGAGATAAAATGAAAAAACAAAATTATCAAAATCAAGAGAAGTCAAAGAAAGAGTAGAAAATTTTAATGAGCATGTAAGGGAGAGCTATGAATAGAAAAGAGTAACAAATATGATATATATTAATCCACCCACATCCATAATCACATTAAATGTTAATGGCCTAAATATACATATTAAAATACAGAGACTGTCACAGCCTATTAAAAATACTCTATACGTTATCAATTAGAAATCTACTTTAAATACATACAAACATGGAGCAATTAAAAGGGAAGTGATAGAGAAAACTATCTTGTCCGAGTCATCAAAAGAAAGTTGGAATAGCCATAATAATTTCAAAAAAAGACGACATAAAAGCAAAAAAAGTATCAGTAACAAAAAAGGGTATGTATTCATGATGATGAAGGATCAGTTCTCCAAAACTGTATAATAGTCTTTAATGTGTTTGTGCCTAACAACATAGCTCAACATGCATAATGCAAAAACCAAATAGAACAGCCAGGAGAAGCAAAAAAAAAATCCATAATGATAGTTGCATACTTAAACTACCTCGTATTAGTTTATGACAAATAGAGCAGCCAGCAAAGCAGACACAGTGAAACAATACATCCATCAACTGAATTTATTTGACATTTACAGAATACTTTCCCAGCATGAACAGAACATGTATTCCCCTCAAGCTCACAGAGAATTCATTAAGATAGATTTCAGTCTGGGCCATAAAACAGATTTTATCCAATTTAAAATAGTAGAAATTATGGAATGTATGCTCTCAGACTACAATGGAGTTAAAGAAAAAGTCAATAACAGAAGAACAACTTGGAAAATTCTAAAATGCTTTGAGAATAAACAGCATACTTCTAAATAACAAGAGGCTTGAAAAAGTCACAAGAGAATTATTTTTTTAAGTAAGGTTATTGGTACAACTTAGATATATATAATGATCACATTCATCATACAGGATGTGTACCTGTGCCTGATACATCTTGGGCCTTTTTATTTTTATTTTTAATTTTTCGTACCAGGAATCAAATTCAGGGCCTTGCACTTGCCAGGCAGGAGCTGCACCACTGAACTACATCCCCCACCCTGTACTTGATATATCTTAATTCTTATTTTTTTCCCATTCCCCTTCCCTTCCCTCAATACTTCTTCCCTTCCTTATTTACAAAAGCTTTGTTTCTAATTTATCTTTCTTTTCTTGTTTTTTCTTTTCTCTTTCTTCTTTTCTCTCTCCTACCTCCTTAGTGCCCTTAGTCCTCCTTAGTTCCCATTTAAACGTTTTCTTCCTATTTCACATTATCTGTTATATATTTTGGCCTTTTTTACACTTTGTTTCTCACACTAGAGAAACAATGTGACATTTACACATGTGTGTCTGATTTATTTCACTTAAGAGTATGGTTTCTAGATGCACCCCTTAGCTAGAAATGTCTCAAGTTTATCCTTTACGGCTGAGTAGTATTCCATCGCATAAAAAAAAACTACCATTCTGGGATGTTTCCAAAAAACTGCAAAAGTATGGCAAACTCAACCCACACAGGATAGATCTGGGATATAAGGCCCCTCACACCTTTTACCTTTCTGCAAACAGAAGACGCTGCAGCCTAGCAACTAATTCCACCGGCACACAGTGGAGAGTAACCAGGAAGCTGCTTCCTCCCCGGGCCGCCATTTTTTGTTTGTTTGTTTTTTTCTTTTTCTGTCCAGCACCATAGCTGCTAATTGGAACCTCTAATGACAGCAAGGTTAGGAACAACAGTGGATAGTAAGTGGAAGAGTACACCCCTTTTACCCTGTGACCAGCGACCAAGAAGGATGCGGACCATGGAAGAGCGATCTAAGCAGCCTTGGGCCCCCTGGGCAGCAAGTGGGAAGACAGCACTCTCCTGTCCTGGCACGAAGGGAGGCAAGGAAGTGGAACAGAGGAGTCTCTGCAAGGTCCAGGAGGAGCCAGGTGTACACAGGATGGAGAGCAGCCTTGGGCTGTGTCTGAATGAGGGCGCCAAGAGCACCTGGGAGAGCCACATAGAGACAAACAGGGCAAAGAGATGTGGGTAGGGCTGCCAAGGGACGTCCAGGAAATTGCTGGCCTACGACTGGGCCCAGCCCCCACATCCGGAGGCCAAAACCAGCACCACACCCAGTAATTCTACTGCAGACCTGGCAGCACACGTTTGGACAATGACTCCAACATTACCTTACCACAGAACAGTGGGCACCAGTGGAATTTTATTTATTTTGTTTTCTTTCTCTCTGTTTGCTTGTTTCATTTTCGTTTATTTATCTGTGGGGGTTTTTTTGGGGGGCGGGCTTAGTTTTTACTTTTATCGCTTGTTTTGTTTTGTTCATCTTGTTGCTGTATTTCCTCAAATGTCTTTGATTATTTTTTGATATTTTCATGAGCGTGAACATTGTCTCTAGTCTTTCTAGTTAGCTTTGATATTCTTCTGCCTTCTCCTTCATTTTCTCCTGTCCTCTTCTGCTTTCCAAAGCTTAGGTGATCATCCTTTGTCTTTCAACCTTGCTTCTACTATAATCTCTTCATTTATCGCTCTGTTTTGTCCTCTGTCCCTGTTAGATCCCCCTATACCCCCTCACACACACCCATCTAGGGTAAAATCACTGTAGTAAGGGGAAACTCAATGTGTAAAAGTTTCTGGTTTCTATTGGATTTTGTTATATAACTGTACATCTTACTCCTGTGGCTAAAAGTACAAGAAAAATTTTGAACTATTTCAAATTAAGTTAAAATGAAAGCACACTTTATCAAAATTTGTGAAAGCATTGCTTAGAAGGAATTTTCTAACCTTGAATTCATTTATTAACAAAGAAGAAAAGTTTCACTAATAAGCTAGATTCCCCTTAGGAATGTAAAAAAGAAGAGAAAATTAATTTTAAAGTAAGCAGAGGAAAGTTAATTAGAGCACAACACAATGAAAATGAAAACTGAAAATTAATAGAGAAATCTAATTAAATGTGATGCAGTGTTCTTTTTTAAAAATCCACAAATTCGGTAAGTCACTAGTCAGAGTAAGGAAAAAAAGAAAGAAATTACTAATATCAAAAATGAGAGAAAGTTTATCTTTTCTGATTCCATGAATATTAAAATGACAAATCAGAGATATTAAAAAAATTCTGTGCACATATTTAATAACCTAGATGAAACGTACCTATTTCTTGAAAGATGAAATCTGTCAAACAAGAATGAGTTTGAATAGGTCTATATTTATTGGAAAAAATTTAATCAATAATTAATAATGTTGCAAAACACAAAGTACTAGGTCTAGATAGCTCACTGGTGAATTCCACCCTACATTTAAGGAGGACAGATCAGTTCTTTATGATCATTTGTTAAAACAGAAGCAGGGGAAATTCCTAACTTATTCTATGCAGTCATACAGATTAACCTAATATCTACTACAGCAATGACACTACAACAAAGGAAAATTACAAACCAACATATCTCAAACATATATGTAAAATCTATAACAAAATATTTTCAAATTGAGCTCAATAATATTTAAAATTTTACCATAAGACATTAAATTTATTCTATTTATTATTATTATTATTCTAGGTATTAATTCAAAAAGTAATTGATCCAAACCATTACATCAATAGGCTAAAGATTTATAGATGCAGAAAATGATTTGAACAAATTCAACACTCATGCATTATTTAAAAATCAACAACAGTAAAAACAAACAGTAAACCTTGGCCATTTGCCATTGAGAAAACTTTCCTGAATTTATCATGGACCACACAAAAACTACAGTTAGCGTTGCATTTAATTGTCAAGAACTGGTTACCTTCTGATTAACATCAGTAAGAAAAGAATCTCCTTTCTCACTACTATTACTTAACAGTGTAATGAAAGTCCTAGGTAATGCAATAAAATAAGGAGAAGAAGAAAAAGGGAAAGAAGAAAAAAGAGAAGGAGAATAGGGAGGAGGATGTTAGTGGATGACACAAACTTTTACACAAAATGTCTCAAGGAATGAAGAAAAACAACAAACAATTCCAGGGACTAACAAGTAATTATAGCAAGGTTACAGAATACAAGATTGATCTATAGAAGTCAATTGCTTTCCTCTATACCATCAAAGGACAATCGGAATTTTAAATTTAACACATACTATCATTTATATCAGCTCCCACCCCTAAAGTGAAATACCTAGATATAAATCTAACTTATATACAGGGCTGAAATGAGAAAAATGCAAACTTTTTATACATGAAATCAAGAATATTTAAAATAAACAGAGATAGATTCATGAAGGGCCATGCTATCAAGATGTCATTCTTTTCAAATTCATTTATACATTCAAGATTATCTCACTGAACATCCCAGAAAGTTATGTTGTAGCTATTGAAAAACTGATGCTAAAGTCCATACTGAGAAATAAAAAATACAGCCAAAATTACCAATAAATATTGAAGAAGGACTAATACTACCTGGCTTCAAAACATGCTATAAAACTACCAAAATCATGACAGTGTGGAACTCATGAAACAGTAGACAAATAGATAAGTAGAATAGAATAAAGAACCCAGAAAGAGACCCAAATACATATGTCCAATTAATCTTTGACAAAGAGGCAAAGGTAATTCACTGGAGAAAGAGTAGTATTTTCAACAATTTCTTTGGGCACATTTGGACTTCCATATGCAAAAGAAAGATCCAGGAACAGACATGATATTTTTCACAATAATTGGCTCTGTTGGTCTCATAGAACTAAATTTAAATTATAGAACTATGAATTAAATGATAACATAGGAGAAAAATCTAAGTGAATTTGAATTTGGTAGTGAACATTAAAGATAGAGCAACACAGAAAAGCATTATCCTTGATGAAAAAATTTGATCAGTTAAATATTAAAATTACTCAGCAATAAGAGGAAATGAGGTAT
>NW_004624744.1:32220782-32268756 GCF_000247695.1 Heterocephalus glaber | reverse complement strand
GGAACCACTGAGCTAACCCCCCAGCCCCACCTTACCTTCTTTTTAAAGAAATAAATCCACACTTTTTTCTAATTCCAAACCACATAACATTTCTGAGAATTTTTACATAAAGTTTTGCTTACAAAATTTTATTTTTCCCTTTACAGCCACCGACCATTTACCTGTAATATTTAGTTTATTCTAACAGCATAGATCTGAATGCATTTGAAAAGTTACAATGTTTTAGCAAAAATGGCAAGGATGGTATAACTGGTATATTCTTATGTGATTATTTCTGCATGTGTCTAAATTGATCTAAATACCAGTGAAAACAATTAACATTTTTTTATGCTTTAAGCATGTGCTGAACTAAATAAAAGCCACAGGGGCTGGGGATTTAGCTCAGTGGTTTCACTGCCTGCTGCGCAAGCACAAGGACCCGCGTTCTATCCCCGGTACCAAAACAAATAAAATAAAATAAAACGAAAGTCTTTTAAAAAAGTAAATAAATAAATAAAAGCCACAAATATAGAACACAACATTTTTGGGGAAATTAGGGAAAGTACACAGATTTAAACTGATTCCACTTCTGAAGAAAATACTATCATTTAAGCTATATAATCAATGTCTGTTCAGTTCAATTCCTTAACGTAATTAGTCTTAAAAATCTGATATAAATAAAATATGGAAATTCTGTTTTAGGTGATTCAGGAAGAAACCATTGGCTGTGGATTCTGATCATTGCTTCTTAGATGCATTTATTACAAAGAAGAGTTAGAGTTGCATAATGTGAAAATTTATAGGCAGAATATAATAAGAAAAAAAAAAGAGCTTTACCTCAGAGCACATTACACATTTATAGATAAAATCATTCTATTTTCAATTGTGCAGTGGTGTTTATTGTAGTGCAATGAACAGGTTCTAAAATATACAAATTCTTCCCATGAATTCACTTCTGAATGAATATACAGCAGAACAAGTAAGGGAAATGTTCTAAAAAATTAGGGTTTCTTCTTATCAGTTCTTGAAATAACTCATGTTCAGGCCTTTACAGTCCAATTCAAAACCAAATTTGGGCCTCTTTTTGTTTTTGAGAATAGAATTCTCCATCTACATCACTTATCAGAAAAGAAAATAACTACAACTTATACCTGAGATACTACCTTCACACCACAGAGGGGAAAGAGGGCAGCTGTATAACAAAAGACATCACTTCCTCCATGTCAGAAGGGGGAGTAAATTGAAACTGGACCATTGCAGCATCCTATTTCCCTGGCCTCAGTCATCAGTTGGAGATGGGCACATGAGTCAAGCAAGATCAGTCATGGCCCTTTTGAGAATTTGCACAGTAACTAGAAAGGAGATCTAAATTGTAATCCACATGCCATCAAGGACCAATAATACGGTATTTAGATTTAGATGTTTACTTTGCTTCATAATAATTATAAATTATAAAAATCACTCATTTCTAATTTTTGAAATCAATATTAAAATATTTTTGTTTATCAACTTAAAAAACCTTAGTAGTACTAATTCCATCCCATGCCATTTCACCTTTCTTTGCTGCTGATCAATTTCAAAACTGTTTTCTGGCTCAACAGAAATAGGATGAAGCAGGAGATTGATGATGGATTATGGAACCATTATCCTTTACATACTTATTTGAATTTAATATCACTATCTGATGGAAACTCAGAATAACATGAAGTAAATTATTATCTTTCTTTGTTTCATAGCCACATACCCATGGTGTAATCCTCAATTCTTATACCCTCGAATTATTAAATAATACAGTTATAGGGCCATGGAGAGTATGTCCTTAGAATAAATAGTTTTATTTGAGAGACCAAAGAGTAAATAGGCCTAGAAAATGAACAAACTGCTTAAAAGACCCCAAAATAGTGTTACTCTGAGAATTACACAATATCCTGGATGCTCCTTGTGGACAGAGATTTTTAATTTTTAATTGATCATTAGTACAATGTTTGCCTAATGAAAACGTGGAGAAAGCTTGGTAATTAGGATTTCTTTAATTACAAACTGCCAGATGTTTTATGTATATTGTACATGTTTGCTGTAGGTAATGATTGCATTTGTCACAGGAAGCTGTACATAAATAACTTCCCCTTGCACTCCCTTCCCTCCCCCTCCATGTCTAGTTCCTCAATTGCCAGATTTTAAAATGAAAATTCAGGATTGGTGTGTGAGTGTGTGCATGTGTGTGTGTGTGTGTGTGTGTGTGTGTGTGGTATTGACATTACTTATGCTTACCAAGTCATTTATTATAATTCTTATGACTTAGAATAGTTGTGTTCTTATGGTTCTAATAAGGACTGCAATAACGGGTCTCTATATTCAACCTGTTCACTGATGAGGAATTATACTACTACTGTAGCTACAAACACAAAGACAGAAATTGTACACAAGTGATAATATGGAGTCAGCACCAAAATTCATGATTTGATGGCTATTTAAAAGGAGGACCTCTTCTGAGAATATATAACTCTTTCCTAAATTTGGGATTGGTGGAACATATGATGTTAATATAAATACTAAGACACCACAGCACTATTCCTGTAGAGCAAAAAGTGTCGGAAAAGGAAGAAGGCAGTTGTTTGTGCCCTCCCTAAGTGTCTCCTATGGGATGACAGTGGAAGGACAGATGAAAAATAGGTTGAATATTTTGGAGTACAGTACAAAATATCAGAAGAATTCTTTCTTCTAAGCCTAACAAAATACTTTAGTCTCTTTTCTTACCACTGCAACTGATCTTTGTATTTAAGATTCCCCATAATTCCAGTTTCCCTCCAATAATGTAATTTTTTCAAACCCACTGGATCAGTGTGTTTACTGAATGGCATAATATTACTGTCAATATGGAAGGAATAAATAAAATATTACAGAATTTCCATTTGAATGATTTGTACATAATAACACTGTATGATGTTATGAATTTCCATTCTGGGATCGAAAGTAAAACCGAGTGAGGTGTTGCTCTTTAATTCATTTCTTCTTGAAATAATTTCATTATTATTATGGACACCAACAGAGGTTATTTGTTGACTAACTACTTCTGTTTGAGGGCTTGTACAGGGTTAAGAGATGTGGACCATTTTAACACTGCATTATAGTGAAAATTATGTCTGAATTTGTCATACGTATTATATACATAAAACTATACGGAAACATACATGAATATTTATGTAACTGTGCGTATCCATGAATATATGTGCTCCAACACACATATTTTGACAATCATTAAAAACACATAAAGATCCAAGACATCTAAGTAAGTAATGTTCAGTGTTTGTTAAAAGGTAAATTTGATATCCAAGGTCCAAATTAGTCTCAAATTCATCTTTGAGGAATCAAAATGTAGAAGAAAATAGAGAAGAGATTCTTTTTCTAAATCCCATTAAGAATTTGCCTCTAAAATGTTAAACTGTGTTTCTAAATATATAGTTAATAAATAACGCATTTTGAAGTGTTTGTTTTGCAAAGACTTCATATGCATGTGTGTTGTAGTTACAAAGAGCACACAACAGCATTGCTGTATAGTTTTACTTGCTATTTTTCACATCATATTTTCTGTCTTTGTTCTATTCCTGCTTCACTTTGAGGTCTCTGATAATGACTTCAGTCCCTCTTAGTATCAATATTTTTGCACACATTTCTATTACTTTGACCCTAAGTGCCATCTCTCAGAAAATTTAGTTTAATTTTCTGTTCTTTTCACTATTGTGGAATAAGTACTTATATTGCCTTCTCCAGTGTATCAAACCCCTCCCATTCTGACCTGTTCAAAATAAAAAATAAGGCAATGAGAGACAGAACCAATTTATTAGATCTTTCCTACATTTAAAAGTTGTCTGTGTGGATTTTTTTCCTGTTATATTCTTACCTTCTATCTCCAAATAATCACTGAAAGCAACTTGCTTTTTTACTTGGTAGATGAATCAGTAAACATCCTTTATCTTTCCTCAGAATTAAGTCAATTCTTTCATTTTTTGGCCTAAGTTAGATTATGAAGATATCTATTTTATTGGCATCCCACAAAACATCACATTGAGCTACATACTAATAACACCATACCAATTGGACATGTCAATCAGAAAGTAGTATTCAGTGAGTATCATGATAACTTTTTCAAATATGATTATGATAGAAAATGGGAAATTTGGTAAGAAAATTGCAGGAGTCTATCACTGGACATCTGAACTAATGCATGGTAGGATATTCTTTTTAAAGATACATAGTTTTTTTCATCTTATATCTCCTACTATAGATTTTAGAGGAAACATATGTACCACATTCAAGTTCATACTCTGACTTATTTACCAAGTTTTGGGTGATATCTTGAAAAATCAGTATGCACACCATGCCTAAGCTATAATACAAACTACTCTGGCAGTTAGATCTTCTGACCCTCAGGTACTTGGTATATGAGCAGCAAAAAGGGATGTGGAATCAAGCCTTTACTGAGATCTGATAGGAATCATGAGACAGACCCATAAGGATTTGGAATAAATCAATATCTTTTCTTTTATTTGATGGAGAAACATCTCCTTGTTTTCTACTGGGCTTTTAAAAATATTAAACTCATGACTACCGCATAAGTGAACTTCCTATTATGAAACAAATTTTCCCGGGCACATGGTAGAGTCAAGAAGTATGGAAGGGGAAGGTCCAATTACTTTGTATGAGAAGTGGTTCAGAACCTCCTATATTTTGTGCTGAATTGCCTCATTATCCTCAATATATACATATATATATGTGTATCCTCATTATGAACATATATATATATATGTCCTAAATATATACATATATATAATAATGAGGAAAATGTGTGTGTGTATATATATATATATATATATATATATATATATATATATATATCACTATCCTGTGGGTAATTCCAAGTGTATTGTCTGAATTATTAATACTTTATTTTTCTGTTTTTCCCATAGTGATAAAATAGATATAAAATAGATATAGATATAAAATAGATATAAATAGATATAAAATAGTGACATAATAGATATAAAATAGATATAAAAGACATAGAAGTGGAAAATCTCTTGTATTTAACTAAGAGAAATATTTTGTTTAGAAGTGTACTTTACTATATTTAAAATATGCCATATTTCTGAATAAGACATCAGCACGGATGGTCCTTGATTCTGAAATGCAATATTGTGAATTATGTATTGGCTTATGAATCGCAAAAAATTCCAAAGCTGTTTTTTTGTCTGTTATCAGTGCCTTGTTACACAAATGTATTTTTCTACCTGTTTACATATTAAGCTGCTTCATTGATTCCAATTAATCCCATATCTCAGACATACTTTCTTTTGTCTTTTGTTATGTAAAAAACTTTCTTAAAAGATAACATATGTTGGAACATTTTTTTCTTCTTTCTGTAACATATTTTAATCTGTTAAGGCTTTGGTATAAAGTTTGAAATATAATATGTCTTCCCCTGGGTGTAAAGGAAAGCTTGCATGGCGCTGAGTATGTACAAGAGGTGTCTTCCTACTTTTCAGATCACTGATATGTAGTAATGAGAACATTCTGTTCTCATGAAATGTTAAGAGAGTTGTGACAATCACTTACATGTCTCCTCTCAGTAATGCCTATTACATATTCTAAAAATAGAGACAATATGGCTGAATGAATAAACATAGTTTAATTTTTTCTTTTATATATCTGATTGTTTATCAAATGATAGGCCACAGTAGGAATTGAATGGCTTAATATTCTTCTTTCTTTTTGCAGTTTTCAGTTTTTATTAGTGCATGTTTTCATTACATGTTACATTTCTTGTGGGCAGTTGGTACATAGACATTACACATCTCATCCATTTTTTCTTCACTTTTCCATACATTTCTTCTCCCTTCCCTCCATCTCTTCTAAAGAGCAAATTAAAAGACATAATAGAAAGGAAGAAGATACATCTTCTTTTGAAATAGAAGGGACTCTCTCCCTAATTATCAAACTTTTTTCAATTAAGGCCCATAATAACTTAAATTTTATAGTAAACCTCACGGGAGAGTTTTTAAAATTTTAACACAGGTTGTAGCTAGGCGAAAAAGGCTTTAGGTATGACATTTAAAAATACCATCCAGATCACAGAGCAGTGTCAGGTATATTGTAAATTTCCAATACCTCAGTAAATTCTTATGTACAAGAAATATTCCATTTTCCTCAGGGTGATATCTTCACTTATTTTGAGAAAATTATCAGAAACAGAGTGAAAATACAGAATATTGCATTCATTTTAAGGATATCTTTCAACTACAGAACAATTTAGCAAGGAATGATATTCATTGTATTTAACAAAAGTGAAACTACAGTTAGCTATTAATCATCTAAAATAGTAACCTAATAATTTTTACACTGACAATATACCTTTGCCATACTTAAAGAATAACTTTTTTAAACTTCTTCAGTTACTTAGAAATCAGTTTGAAAACATTTCAGCAAATATTTGATTGCCTTATATAAATTAATCATTCTTCTAGCTTGAGAGTAAATGGCTTACAGAATAGCAAACTAGAAGGAAGGAGATTACAAAATGTAAAAAGTAACATTAAATGCAAGGCAATTTTAGTAGCAGAAATAAAAAACTTAATCCAGGACAAATTAAACTGAAGTAGAAGTTATGGGTCACGATTATGTTAGGATTGGTTACAGGAAAATGAAATCAAACACAATTTTGAATGAATAGGAATTTGTTAATTTGATACTATAGAAAACAACATACTAAGGGGATAACATATGCAAAAGATTCCAATATGTGCAGTAATTTAGTGCGCTCATGAAATATCAGTTTACTGTTGTAGCATAGAATTCAAAGATGTTGGGCAGATTAATAAGGTATCTTCCTGAAAGAGTTAAAGACATCATATTACAGTGATACATGCACAACAATGTTTATGGCAGCAAAATTCACAATAGCTAGATCTTGAAAGTGGCTTACATATCCATCAACAGATGAATGGTATTGATAAAGAAAGATAAAGAAAATGTAGTGTTTATATACAATGGCATACCACTCTGCCACAAAAGAGTCATTTGTGTCACTTGTAGGAAAATGGATGCACTTTCAAGCCATAATGTTAAGTGAAATAAATAGGACACAAAGCTTAAATATCACATGGTTTCTCTTATATAAGCAAATCAAATTATAAATAAAGAGCAAAATAAAAGAGATAAAAAGTAGAAAGATAGATTTTTTGCAAATTGGAAGGAGACCAAGAGATAGTGGAAGGGAAAGGGATGCTAAAAAAATTAAGGTATGTTATGTACATGCACCAACTCCCCTCAAGAAATGTGATCATTATGAACTGTAAACATGTATTAATGAAATTTAAACAATTGAAAAAATTACTTCATCCATCCTTCTAGCTCACTGTTCTTTCATCATTGTATTAAGTATCATGACAGGAAGCTTATACTTTGTCTTCAAATCTAAAGGAGACTTTCTTTAGTTCTGTCAGAACTGGTTGCTATGTGGCTTTTGGATTAAAAACAGTAAATAGGGAAGAAAGAAGACCAATTATGAGTTTCCTGGAAGCCTAATACTGAATTACAAAATAGTTATATAACTAAACTATAAAACAGAATACTTAGTATATTACTGTAGAGTACCTTATATTTATTCTGGGTTATATCATACTACTTTACTGTGGTATAGCTAGATAATATATACTTTTTTTACACCACATCTGACTCTAAATAACATTTTATATGCTATATGTATGATATCCAGAGCATCATATTTATTCCATTTGCTATAAAACATATTTTATGTTCAATTTTCTATGTAATGTGTCATATTATAAAGTAGCATACATTAAGAGTATATTGTGACCTATAAAGTTATATATATATATATACACAGTCATGCATGCAGAAAGGTATATCTGGAAACCTCTTTATCACAATAAAATAATCAAAGATATTTCATTTGTAGATTTTTAAAAAATATTCCTTACATTTAATTATGGATATTTTTCCAATAAATATGTATTATTTTTATAAATAGTAACTTCTTAAATATAAAGTCCAGTATATAAATCTAGCTAAAGATTTTGAGGATCCTAAAATCAGACTACTGTAGGTGGACAATGTACATATAGTTTCATAGGCATTTTGGAGGCGAAAATAGCAATGCTTGATGTGCTATGAAATGTGGCAGTAGGAAACTAAGACTTTGGGTCAACTTCCAAGGTTTCTTCTTTGAGTGAACAGATTACAATGAGGTGGTGTTTAAGGCAGATGGAATGCCAGATGGGGGTGAAAAATGAATTTGAGGGATCAGGAAACATAACTAATTAAGTATGTAGGATTGAAGGTCAACGGAAAATTTTAAATTAAAAATATAAATTTAGGGAACCATAAAAATATATAAATTTTTATGATTTTAATTAATAATACTATGATATGCATTCTGTTATTCTATGTAGGCTATTGTTTCAATTGTTGTATTAAGTATAGTAATTTTAAGAGGTTATGGATTAAATTATGTACCCCTAAAATTTATTTCTGAAGCCTAACACCTAATGTGAATCTATTTAGAGACAGGGCCTTTATGGAGGTATTTAAGGTAAAATTAGGTAAAAAAAAAGGTGGCCTCTAGTTCAATAGGTATGGTGTCTATATGGCAAGAGAAAGAAAGAGGTACCAGAGATTTATTTTCTACACAAACACACAGAGAAAAGATTATGTGAGGTTACAGTGAGAAGACGGCCATAGGCAAACCAGAAAAACAACCCTCGTCAGAAACCAACCGTGGTGACACCTTGGTCTTGACCTTCCAGCCTTTCAACCTTCCAGAAGAGTAAGGAATCACTTTTCTATTGTTTAAACTCCTCCATCTATGGTATTTTGTCATGGAAGACAGAGCTAGGATAACATACTAGGATATGTGTAAGAAATGATATTCTGCATCAAGTCCCCTTAGATACACTGTGAATCTTTTCAATACAAGGCTTAAATTTTCAAGGATTACCCAAAAGCAAAGACTGAAGCAGAGTGATTACCTAACATGGCCAGCAGTGAGGAGTAGAGTGAGAATCCTAATCCAAAAAGTATGACACCGTCACTGACCAGAACTATTTCTCTATCCCACCAAGTAGGGTGATCAACAGTGGAAGGGAGGACAGCATGGATATTGCTGTTACAGTACACAGAGCTTCTGTATGGTTAAATTTACTTAAGTAAAGATGACAACTACACACTTCAAATCTTAAACCATATATAAATAATATACATATAAGTAAAGGCTATAGTGTTCCTTGGCACAATAAAAGATCAGATAAAAATAAGTGCTCAAAGGGGGACCATAGGTATGAAACAGATAATCAGAAAGAGGATAAAGAATGAAATGAAAGCTCAGTTGATACATGGGCTGCATCTTATTCAATAGATATGCAAGGAATGGACAGACAGGAGAAGATGAAAAAGAGGAATTACAGAATTTGAGGAAAGCTTGTAAGAAGTGAAAATCTTTCTAGGGAGAAAAAGGAAAATTTTTTGTTCCTTTAACTACCAAATAAATTGGGCAAACACACAAGTATATATTGGTAAATTTCTTGTTGTTTTGACTTTGAGCAGATTTACATGTCTTTAATTCCATTCTGATTCAATTTTACTCCTGCCAGAAGATGAGATAAGGGAAGGATAAATTATATTGGACAAATCTCAATTATCAGTGTGACGTGGAAGATCTCTGTAACAACTGGCTTTATGACACAAGATAGTAAGAGAAGAACTGTATTGCACTATTTATGTGGATACTGTGTTTCTCTACTGCCCTTTTTTGTATTTCAAGTACAATAGTTTTCACTTCTACAAACTAGGAATAGTTCCAGAGGAATGCATCTGGATAACATTTGCCCATTACCCTCCCTAGAAAAGAATTAGTCAGCAAGAGCCCTATTCATAAAAATAAATTCCATCCATTTCTACTTGAATGTCATATCTTTATGTGGAAAAAGTGTGGAGTGAGTCATTTTTTTATTCTACATAAAGAGTGCTTTTCTACTATTAATGGATCCCCTTCCCTCTCCAATATGTAAATAGACACCTTCTGATTATATACCTGAGGGAGCTCAAAGCCTGCAGACATGGGAAAAGGGATCAGATGGGATGTTTCTGCACTGAATTGAATCCTTTCTGAAAATAGGTAAAAAGGAAGGATACAGATTTGAAGATAAATGCATGCTTTTCAAGCCATTGAGGGGGGACCAAGATATTTTGAACATTCAAATGTAAAAACTTGTATTTCTGAATCAGGTGACAGTTTTAAGAATCAGTTTTTATTAAGAAACTGTAGGTACCAGGTCCCAGGCTAGTGTTTTACTTCAGAGAATCTTAATTTCCAGAAGTAAAGAGTTAATCTTAATAGAATAATACAGTTTTAATCAGCCCATAAGGTTGATAAATTTGGTTGATTGGAATCACATCATTAGACAGTGGATTTTGGGAGATTTTTTAATAGTCACCAAGGGTGCCAGAGATTTATGGCCTATACAGTTTATTATTTTCTTTTGGTTGAATGATCATTTTAATGTCCTGTGACATACAGTATACCTTGCCTACTGTGAAATTCGCTCAATGACAAAAGATTTAATATAATACAAGTCCAAATCATTATATTTCATCTAAATTACTCACTAAAATAGCATGCTTTATTTCAGACTCTTTAGGAAAAAGAGGTATTTTACTGGAGATACTTAATGCAGTTCCAGTTGTTGTTCTAAGGCCATGCATAAAGAAAACTCATAATAAAATGAATACCACTGACTAGAAGATTGCATCTCCTTTAGAAAAATTAGACTTAACAAAGACAGCAACAGCAACAAAACAAAACACGTTACAAGATTAACATTTTAGGCTGTTCATGTTGTCATCAATGCCATGCTTGTTATCGATACACAGCTGATTCTTCAGACAATTTTACATAACTTCAATAAACACAGATATTCATGTACTAGAGACAGAAGCAAATAAATTTTGCTTGTTCATTCAGCCATTTGTGATTTACTCCATCAAGTACTTTGTGTTTGTGTATACACACACATATGTATTAGAGTGTGTGTGTGTGTGTGTGTATATATATATATATATAAACTTTTAGAGCAAAGTCTCACCATTTTTATTTGTCGTGATTACAGTGGTATAGACTGGGGTTCTGATCTCAGAAAGATGAGTAAAAATGTAGGTAATCTCTTCAAGGTACCTGTAAATACCTTTTGGTTGACTATCTGAATGGAAATAGGGCATTCTGAAGGGAATGGAGACAACATTTCTATAAAAAAAAACCTATCAACCTTGTTGTAATACCAGTATCCAGATCTTATATAAAGGGTAGATTCCAGGATTAAATGAGATCTCAAGTGTGAAAGTGTCTGGATAAAAATATAAAACAAGAATCATAGCACATTTTATGTGTCAGATACCTTAATAATCACTGTTTACATCACTTAATTTATCCTCACAATAATTGCAAGAGGGAGGTCTTATTCTCCCAATTTTTTTTTCTCCCAATTTTAGATTAAAATATTGAGCATTTAAAAGGTTAAGTAACTTCGGTAAGATCACATGATTATCAGCATGACATCCAGGATTCAATTCTACATGTGTCTGACACCGGGCCAGAAATATTTGGACCGCATTATTTTTCTTCAAGATTGACCAAAACACCATCAAATTTCAAATGAACTTTTTTTCTACTTATGGCATCCTGTTGATGCTCAAAAAGTTTCAGATTTTGGAGCATTTTGTATATTGGAATTTTTAGATTTGGTTTACTTAACCTGTATTATAGTCTGTATCATTATTCCTAGACCCTAGACCCTCCCATGGCTAATGAAATGTTCATTTACTCTACAGTCTCAAAGAATGAATTGAAAGGTTCTCTGCTAATGCCTAACAGAATAATGAGTACTTTCTTTTCTGCATGAGAGATAAGTAAGGAATTCACTGCTACCATTACTTTTATAGAATTTAAGACATTTGCACAAATAAATATGATTTAACAAAAACAAACGAAAATCTAACTTTCTGTCAATCTCTATTAAACAAAGGAACTGGCATTTTGATTTCAAAATGTCTTGTGAAGACAGCTCATTTGCTACATAAATATAGATGCACGCATCTGAAATTCAAATGTCTGATTTCAAATAACCAGTCACAGGCCAAAAATGTTGGCAAGATCACTTACAGATGTTTCACAGAAGTGGAAAGAAAAGAGGTCAACATACTGTAAATACATGTAGTTGCCTGATGCTTCTCTGGTCAATTTCCTCCTCAGCAGAATACATTTAGTGTAATAAATGTTTCATCTGGGAAGGTTTCCAGATTCATCATTAAAATAAAAAAATAGGCACAGTTTTTCTTAGTGGATCTATTTTCCATCACAGTATCAGTCACAACTCAGGGGCATTTTGAAATGTGTTGGTGAGCACAAAAGGGTCAGAAGAGAAATGAGAATGTAAAAGACAGAGAAATAAAAAAATAAAAGAGAGGCCTGGATTTTACAGGGAAAATTCTTCACTTGTAGAATAAATTTGAGCACTATGCTTCCTTGTCATCAGACAGGAGATGGCATAATATATAAGGAATTTTTTTGTAATATATTTTATTCTTTGGTACAAGCCAAAGTGATCTTCCTTTTCTAAATTTCTATGATACCTGTGGACTGTTCTATCTTGTTTTGTTAGTGTGTTTTTTTTTAATTAGACTCTAAAGTCATTCAAGCCAGGAAATGTTTTATGTTCTGTGGATTTCTCATTGTTTGTTGCAGTCTGGTCAGAAAATTAAACAAATACCGTAGACGAGATGCCATAAACTTCAGAGATTTATTTTCTCACATTTCTGGAGGCTAGAAATCCATGACCAGAGGCCACTGTGGTGGATTCTGAGAGCTCCCTTCCTGCTTATGAGTGGTTGTCCTTCTCCCCCTGTGCTCACAAAATTTCTCCACATGCACTTTAGAGGCAAAAATCTTTCTGGTGTCTCTAAGAGTGCGCTAAAGCCTAAGTGTCCCAGTGTGTCTTTTAATAAACATTTTTATGTCTTTTGTCTATTTATGTGTGCCTAGTTGTATGAAATAAATTCTCTTAAAATGGACAACTTTAAAAAAATCTCAGGTAAAGTCAGAAAAACAAAAATCATTCTTAGTATTTTAAGCAAAAATGTGCTTAATTCAGGGAAATACCCTAAGAAGAGTTGAAAGAGCAGTAACAGGGGAAAAACCCATTAGCTTTTAGCTGCTAATGCAGACAATCAAGAAGTCGCCAGTATCCTCAAAAAATCAAGAAGTGTAGGAATTTAACTAAGATCACAGTCACCACTGCCCCCAACACCAAGATGAAGATGGGTAAGAGGATAGCAGGATAGTGTTTGGTCAGGCTTTGGCATGACTCTCAGTCTAAATCCAGGGCTAGGCTGACCACTATTCAGGAGAAGGATGGCTTGGAGCACACTGCCTCCTCCAAGACTTTTTCTTTTGAAGAGCTCCTTTTTCTTTCTTTCTTTCCTTCTCCCCCCCCCTTCTTTTTTTTCTTTCATCTTTTTATTTTGGCAGAACCTAAACTGTATCTAAAACCCTACCAGCAAGGGAAACTAGCCAAATTTTACTGATTCTGCAATACAAGTGAAATCCCATGAGTGGATGGAACAATTGCTGAGTGTAGACATAATTTCTAGCCCAAAGGAAAATACGAATGATGCCAGCATCAGGAAGTAAGAAAATGGTAGAGTTTTCCCTTTACTTATGATATTAATGTTGCCAGAAATATTAAGATTGTATTCATAAGATAACATATATTGCCATCATTTAGATCTGGAACCTTACCCAAAAACCCATATGTTAATAATTTGGCTTCCAGCCATGACACTGCTGGGAGATGGTGCAAATGTTAAGAGGTGGCATTCAGTGGAGGATCTTCAGATCATTGTGGGGTGGGTCTCAGAAAAGATAGTGAGACCCTGGTCCCTTGCTTTTTTCTTTTTGCAACCTGACTATGAAGTGACTGGTTTTGTTCCTCTGTGTACTCCTCCCATGATGTGCTTGCTACCTCCCAATCATCGGCCTAAAAGCAGTGGTCCACTTGATCATAAACTGGATGGAACCTTCAAAACTGTAGGCCAAAAACAATAAATCTTTGGTCCTTTAAGTTGATTATTTCAGTTTATTACGTTTATTATTTATTATTTATTATTTATTATTTATTATTATTAAGTTTATTACGGTCACCGAAAGTTGATTAACATATATTTTAATATGATGACACATGATAAAAATATTCTATTTCAGTTAGATTTTAAATTATCAAAACTTTTGTTTTAAATATGGATTTATATGCACTATTATGTCTTTCACATTCAGTTGTACACTGAGATTTTCACAAACAATAGTATAAATACACTGTGGTTTAGAAGATATTTATCATTTTGCATGTAGAACAAGAAAGCAAGGATAAAAAAGGCTTGGAGGAGGCTTGTTTCAGGTGCAATTTATGCAATGCTAGCATTGACACATTACTTTGAAGAACTTGGTTTAACTTGGTAAATATTTAAAAGCCTTTGTTGAAGTTTTTAAATGAATAATAAAAGGGAGAAAAGACTACATTCACTGGGGACAATAGTTGTTATTCCTGATGTGGTAGAGTATTTTTAATAATAAATAGAATATGACAATCAATAGTAAATAGAATATGGCAAGAAATGAAACACATTTTTAGCCAGGAAATACCATTGGACAATATATAAAATACAATGCCAAATATTTGCAAAAAGTAAATATAAAATATTACACAGCCTAAAGGTTGTGCTATACAGTTAAATAATAGGGCAGATATGTTTCTAGCATATATCATTATTTTCTAAAATTTGTTTCAATAATTAAATGATTATAGGGTTTTTATTGGAAGTTATTAAAAAAAGAGGTCCTAAAAAGATACAGGTCAACCATTAAAATTTTTATTAATGAAATAACATTAAAGGAAAAAAACATGTACCCTTCAATAGAGTAACTACCCTGACGAAAATAAACAAAGGAACATTATTTAAATATTCTACAACAAGTATACAGAGCTATTACTATAAATGAAATTATCCATTGTGTTCAAAAAGAATTATTGTAGCATGCTATAGAAAGATCAATACACTTAATTAATAAAAGCTTTCAAATATAAAGAGAGTTTTCAAATATGAAGTACTTTTAAATCTATTAGGTTGGGGATTACTACCTTTAAAACTGAACAGATTTTTCTTCCAGGTTTATCGTGGCAAAGGTTTTTTCTGTTTTTACATAAGCTTTTTCATAAGCTGTTTTAACAAGCTTTCAAATTCTGTTAACATGGTTGGTAGCGATACATGGATATAAAATAGCAAATATATAATTTAAACTAAGCAAATTTCACTGAGCCTTGCAAAATAAAACATTTTATCAATAAATGAGAAAATATCAGTTTTTCAAAAGAAACAAATGCTATAAAAGATTGTTTTGAAATCAAATTGTGGAATAATTCTATTATTATGCTATGTATCAACAAAAAAAATCAGTATATTCTTAAGAAACTTAGGAAGAACTTCACAGCTTATTTTTAAAAATTCAAAATAAAGAGCTTCATAGGATTTTGATATTAAGAATTGTAATTAACAAAGATGAGAAAAATCTAATGAAATTTTAAGAAAGATGCAATGCTATTTAAAAACAAATAGTATGGCTTGGTAAGTAAAAACCATGATATTTTTCCACTTTTATCTATTTGAAAAGCATTTTAAAATCTTTAATAGACATTAAATCCAAGGATAAAATAAACTGAATTTAGAATCAGACCTTTAATCCTAGAAGTACAACCATTTGATAGTTTAAAAAATTATTGAACTCATGAAATAGCTCAGGTTGAGTATGATCATATTAACTCAGCCTGAGGTATTTCATGAGTTCAAGATCAGTTTGAACTACACATAGTGAGACCTTGTTGCAAACTCCCTCACCGAAAAACCCCCACATTAATCATACTATTTAATAGTATTTCAAATAAAAATAGCTATTGAATTAAAACTATCAGATACCATTTATTTACTTTTACTTCATCTTTTAAAATTTCTATACTTTTTTTCAATGTAAAATTACATAATAAATTAGTGTATTGAATATCACCTGCTGCAGAACAAATCACCCCAAACTTTAATAATTTAAATCAGTAAATAATTATTTTTTTGTTTCTGTGAATAAGCAATGATGGACAGTTTAGTTGGGTGATTCTAGCTCAGGGAGTTTCATGAAGCGGCACCTAAGCTGATTATTGGAACTTCAAAGTTCTCAAGAACGGACATGAGCCCAAAGATCTGCCAAGGTCCTTCATATGGACTTTGGGAGGTTTTTTCTTCTCATGGTCTGGTAGAATAAGGATCTCAGCTCCTTGCCATGCTACATATTTTTGTTTTTTTAATTGGACTTTCTACATGTTCTCAGAATAAATGAGTAAGATTGTCTACAAGATAGAAGCCAAAGGGTTTTTTTGCACCCTAATCCCAAAGCGGCACCTTTTCATTTTTGCCAAATTAATTACAAGGCCATCATTAGGTTTAAGCTACGCTCAGGGGGAAAAGGAATTACACTGATACAAATCTCACAACAGGGAGGACACTGAGAATCATGTTAGAGGTCACCTAGCACAATACTGCACATATGCAGTTTGTAAGGATATAAATATAGAAATACATAGTTGTAGAAAGTTCCTGTTGGAGGTGGTGAGGAAGTTCTGGTGAAGGTTATGCAACTTTGTGAATGTACTTGATGCCACTGAACTGTCCACTTAAAATGGTGAAAGTGGTAAATTTTATGTTATCTGTATTTAACACAATAAAATAGGCACATAATTCTTACCAAATTAACATTCAAAAATTTTAAAAATAATGTAAGTAGGATCAGGGATAAAATATTATTATAAAATGATAAAATGTTAAATGATTGAAGCTTGAACATTTGGGATTTATAAACAATGGTTTAGCTGAAATCTACATTCTTTATTCTTGTCATAAAGAGAAGAATGTAGAAGGGTGATGAGCATATTGAGAGCAGGGATGAATCATTCATTTTACTTTTTCAGAGATCTTGTATGAATCCCACATTTAAAGGGCTAGTGGATTTTAATTTGTGATTCTAAAACAGGTATTTAAATTGAATTCAGTATTGGATTTTAATCATTTCTCTTCCAGTCCAAACATATACTATTCTTGTAATGTTCTTCTGAACAATGGATCTGTAAAGAAGATTTCCCTTCAAAACTGGAGTCTCAGCATCATCCTTGACTGTTCATTCCTAGTATACTTTAGGCTGTCTGTGTTTGCCAGTCTTGCCTCCTGAATATCTTTCAACTCCATGCTTTCATTTCCACTCCAGACACAAATGGCTTAGCATGGCCTTTCATGTTTTTCATAGGGTTATAAAATGTATTATGAATGATTTCCACATCTCCAATTTGTCTCCTTAAAAGAGTTATTTTTCTATTCTCATATATAAGCTTATTGCTTATTTCTCAAGGTCATTTGTTATTACATCCTTGGTTTCTCCAAATCTTTGTGGATAAATATTAAACATTTTGTATACCATATAAAACTTTCCATGATTCTGAGCCTGCCTCTTTCCAGATTCATCATATTCCAATACAACCTTCCAATGAAACAGAATACATCTCTTCTCCCCTCCTCTGATTTTTCCCTTTAAAAATAAATTAGACATATATCTCACTACATGATTTGTTTATTAGTCCAATTAATTGCTATAATAAAATATGTGAAGCAGTGTCACTTTAAAAAGAAAAGATATTTATTAAACTTAAAGTGCTAGAGCTTCAAAGATACTGACATCAGTTTGGCTCTAGTGAAGACTTCATGGTGGATGACAGCAGAACATGCAAGGAGGACAAATCACATCGCAAAAGAGGAAAGCATGGAGAGATCCATGGAGCTCGGGCTTTTAGAAAAACTCACTCTTAAAAGAACTTCTTTGAGGAAACCAGCATTTTCTTCTGTGGGCAGCACCTCCAGTGACCTCAGGAACACCCCCTAGTCCCCATCTTCCAAAGGGTCCATCAGGTCCCACGATGTCACATAGATAACACATGAACTTTGGAGGAACACACTTAAACTGCATCCAAATCATGGCATTGAATGTGTTTATGTGTCTGTTTTCTCTACCTAATACTTCTTGAAAGCTTTATTCCTTTAACCCTTAGGACTTGAATACACACTAATTTCTGACATAATTATTGTCAATGATCATTATTTAATTTGTGAAAGAATGAATGATGAAATAAAGGAGATATGAGCATCATGTAAAATCTTATATTAAGTGATTTTGAGGTCATTCATTTCATTCTTGTGTATTCTATGGCTATTCTCATTTTATCTTTAATGGCAATGTGTGAGAAAAAGTTGAATCAATAATGTATGGGAAAGCATATTAAAAAGCTATATATGGAAACATATTCTGCTATTATTACTGCCATTATCACTTTTTAGGCTAGCTTTATTGTTTCTTATTAGTAAATCATTTTAATACTTATTTCTTTAGAGTTTCATGACTATTTTATCAAATGAATATATGAGTCTCTTGAGTCACTTTGAAGACTAAAGATGATTACGTGAATCCAAAGTACTATTGTTGTTGTATAGTTTAAAATTTCCTCAAATGTACCCCCATGTCTAATTGAGCCATGTCCTTTAAGTAGAATTTATGGAAAGACAATTTTGTGATATCTTTCTTGTTGTTGAAGTACTTGGACATAAATTATAGAGTAGATACTTTATGAACACTACTTTACAAATGTTTTGCTACCCTAAATAACACAAATTTATTCACTTTTGATAAATACCTGATTTGTTTATAGGGTTTTATTTAAAAATTAAAGATGATCATCCATAGTATTTGCTGAAACATTTTGTTTCTCATTCCATATCTTTCTTGAAGTGAGTTTATGGGTTAATGAGTAATGTACTACTTCAGTTAAGAGTATTTATGGAGATATTACTTCTCTGAATGAATAAATTTAAGAAAATACTCAGTGTCATTGTAGATTCTGGGTATGTGGTTCATTTATAGCCCTTCTGGTTTATTTGAAGGACCTTTCTGCAAATGATGGCAAATATTTGACATGACTCTTCAAATAAAATAATGTATCTTCTACACATTTAAATATTATATTTTATTCCATAAATAAATAGTTATTATGCAATAATCAAAAAGTTTAGAATGTTTAATGTCATGAACATTTTAACTACCCTAATTAGATCATTATACAATGTATACGTGTTCAAATTATCACATGGTCTCCAATAAATTTGTATAATTAAAACAATAATTTTTTAAAAATATGTAAAATACTATAATGCTACCAAAAAAGGTTAAAATAAGTAAATTAGTCCTAACAAAATGAGAATATGTTTTCCATTTTCTCTAGTGCTTAATTTCTTAATAAATATCTCTAAGTAATTATTTTGTCAAATTTAATCATTGCAAAACCAGATGACCTCAAGTCTATAATTTATACTTAGGTGGTGATTTTCTCCCCTTCAATGTAATGCAAATGAAAAAGGCCAGATTTATGGAATTGGAAATTGAATTTCTGAGTTTATTCATAACCCAACCAATAGCTTGGCATGCTATCTAGTTAGAGTGTCAAGGCCTAGAATTGAAAGAGCAGAATAGTGAAACAAATAAGCTCATGGAATAGAGTTTTCTTAGTTTCCAGAGGTTTTGCCATAGATCATAGAAAGAGCTGGTAGTGATGACACGAAAGTAGTGACAAAGTAGTATTAATGAGGAGCCAAACTGTGAACATCACTCTGATAGGAGATGGGCTATGAATTGCTTTTAGTTCTGCCACTAGGCACAAAGAAAGTCTGGGAGCCTAAGAAACCTGCCAAGAGCCACAGGTATGGCCAGTGAAAGTATTCAGAAAGAGGTCTCCCGCACACATCAAATCCTGGCCCTTCCTAGATAGAGAGCTGTGTGGAACCTAGAGAGCTGGGGCTTGGCAGAGAGCTCCTGTATTCCTTGCTGAAGTTGTAAAACCAAAACTTCTTTTTGCCTCTTGCCTACCATCTTCTCATTTTCCTAAGAAATCATATAGAAAGGTCTTCAATTGGTTAGGAAAGTTCAAATCTGAAAAACAAAAACTCAGATTTCTAGTTAATTAATAAAATAACTGCTTTCTAAAGAGAAGCAGCATTTTTATTTGAAGAGTTTAAGATTCTTTCACAAATCTAAGAATCATAATTAAAGATTGCTATTTCCCCAACCTACAATCTATTGAACTTTTATGCTGAAGAACAGGAGCTCTTCTCACTGGAGAGCATGTTTACAGATTAGTTTGTAATATTATAAAGCATCAGAAACAGAAATAAATGGAGCATCCCTGAACTGATTAGATTAGCCTGAGCTCTTTCCACATGTGATTGGAGATGATCTAATTGGCTGTTCAATAAGTAAGTTAGCCTGAGTGTTTGAATATAATGTATGTGTGTTTACAATACTAAAGCACATTAGAAATAGTTTCATTTACCCTCTTTCTCTTGACATTAGTCCTACTGCAGAAAGTTTTTCACAATGCTCCCAATAACAAGAGGGAGAGTTTGGGGTGAGTCACCACAGCCTCCTAGAGATTTTCCTTTTTCTACATGATCAGCTCTCTTCAGGTGCCATTTTAAGAAAAGAAGAATGTTTTCTGAGTCTGCCTTCACCTGAACTGTTTCCTGTGATTGGTCTCCCACATAAGGGGAACAGAGCCTGCTTTCAACAGTGCATTCAATTGTGTTGAAAACTATTTCATACTCTCTGTTACTGAATCTTCCTTTCTTTCTGAAATATAAAAAGTTGAAACAATCATAAAAAAAGAGAGTCAAAGTTCTGGGAAAAAGAACATTTTATTTTCATTAATCATTTAAAGATTCTGTTTCTAGCATTAAATGCTGTACTTTTTATAATATCTATATTTCTAGTATATATAGTCACATAGTATACATGTTGCTAGAATAAGAAATAACATAACTCCAATGTTGCATTAATCAATAGGACACTTTACTAAGATTTTATATTCTTAGCCTTATATAAATCAATAACAAGGTGGCTAAATAGACAATTTGAATCACAAAACTACTACTCCTAATCCCTTAATAATTTTTTAATATACATGGATTTAAGAACTCAAAGGAAATGCCTGTAGTTAAGTAGACAGTACATAAATACATTATCTAATTGCAATGAAGACTGAAGAGAAATAAGTGATGTGTATTAAACACTGAAATAGTCGTATCTAAGGGCTTGAGTCACTTTGTTTTTCAGCTAAAATCTAATAACTCTCACTATATTTCACTCACCATTCAGTTTCTATTCATTCATTAACCACTTACACAGTAGCTACTTCATGCTGAATACATATTTAGCTACACAATAACTACATGGCATTAGTAGTCAAGTAAGTCTAATACCTACAGTAATACTTGACATTTTTGTCTTTCATCACCCACTAACATAATTTTGAGACTGGATCAGTCACCATTTTTATCTCACATAAACTCAATTAGTTTTCAATCTATTTCACAAAAACTCCAAAGCCTCTTTGCACACTGGAGGCAATATAAGAAACAAAATGCTCTCTTCACAATGGAATTCATACTGCTTTATTGCAATTTTAAAAAGAAGGTGGGTTTTAAATGTTGTAAAATTTTGTTGATTCTCAGCTTTGCTTACAAGAAGAAAATTAAGTCAGTAACCACACTACTGTTCTAGGAATTTGAATTCTGGAAGTACTCTTGGTATGAATATTGACGTAGATCTGAAGATATGGATGCTGGAATCTCCCACCACCTGGTCTCCTCCCAGGGGCTTCTCTAGAAGGGTTGTTTACAGCCCACTTTCAGGGTCTGAGAGAAACCAAGGTTCAAACAACCTTCCAATTTAATACGCTGTGGGTACTGTGCTGGAAGCTTAGTTCCCAGTGTGATAGTGTTGAGTGAGGCCTAGATAGGCATTGTGGGACATGCCTGTAATTCCTGTCTTCTGGGAGGCTAAGGCAGAAGGTCAGCAAATCTGAGCCCAGCCTGGGCAACTTCGTGAAAAAAAAAATAATAATAAGTGAGGCCTAGAAGAAGGTGATTAGGTAACAAGGGCACTACCCTTGGAAGGCAAGAATGAGGATCTCATTAAGTTAGTTCCCGGGTCTGTTTGTAATATAAAAAGCTAGCTTGGTTCGAATTCTACCCCTTGTTTTCTGTCTCAGTACTGTATGTGATCACTTCTGCCTGCACACCCACCTCTGAGATGCCTTCTACTACGGTAAGGGCCTCACCAGAGATGCACAGATGCTAGAGCTATGCTCTTTAACCTCTGCAACTATGGGCTAAATAAACCTCTTTCATTTGCAAAGTATCCAACCTCAGGATAGCAACACAAAAGTGAAAAAGACAAATGTATTACAAAGTTTTAAGGCCAAGGGATAAAATAAAAGTTACACAGAGAGTTGTAAGTTGGAAGTAGGTGGCAAACTGCTTAGCATATGTGTTAGGTGTGTGATATTTCTTGAGATTTGATAAACTAAAAGTGTAAATAAGGACAAAATATATAATATTGTGAAGTAGGAAGAAATTGTTCAAAATTGTACTGATTGTTAGATACTTTGTTAATAATGAAAAAGTTTTGTGCAAAAAAGGTATATTTTTCTTAGGAAATGAGTTGAGAGTTGGATTAGCAATTGAAAATATATTCTTTTAAGATCATTATACATAGTGTATTTACCATTGTTATTCTCTAATTATTTTGTTATGAAATTTTATTTTTTCATAAAAGTGTTTTTATATTTTCTCTGTTAATCTTACTGTATCACATTAAAATAAAAAAGACAAAACAGGAATTTAATTATAATTTGTTTTTTTCTCTGCTTATTGTGATGATAGCAAAATCCAAATAATGTGATTCATTCTTCCATGTTGACAGTTATGACTATCCTTACTTATTTGTAAATAAGGTGATGACATCTCTCTTAGGAATTGTCACGATTATGAAATCTTGCCTGCCAAGTTATAAAATTCTCATGTGTGACTTTAATGACTTAGTGGGTGAATGTCGGGATTATGTTTTCCTGATTCCAACAGGTGGATCACACTCCTCCTAGTCTGTGAAATGGACTAAGACAGAAAGCATAGTTAGCATAATTTATTCCCATGATAGACATAAAATTAGAAGTAAACATGTCAGAAAGAGGGTTCATAGCAGCAGGGAAGCACCAGTCTTCTAGAAATTCTAGCTTTCTGTGGCTATCCAAGGTCCCAGCACCTGGGTAAATAAAATAAAATGTGTTGGTGGAAAGTGGCAATCACTGGACCTACAAGTTGGGTCTGTGTTGGAGAAAATTCCTCCATGGAACAAAGTTCCCCATTCCTTAGCTAAAGTCACCTCCACAAGAGACCTTCCTTTCTGATTTTTTAATTCTTGTCTGAAAGAGGCAGAAGGGAGCACCCTCAGAACAAATAAACTTGTTCTCTTTACAGAGAATTTTTCTTATCTGCAGACAGACCAAGCCTCTCACTCCCTAAAGAGAGACTGTCATGTCGCAGTGTATGGACTACTCCCAGCTTGGTGGGTTAATCACACCACCACCATTTTTGATGATATTCTTTTGTTTGTGGCTCAGCAAGATGACTGGTCCAGCTGTTATAACCTCCACCACTTTATATGAATTCTACATAGACTAAGATTATGATGACCATGGTTAGCAAAGACAAAGAGAAATGAAAATGTTTGGGCCCTGGGTATTATGTTATTTCTGTGTTTGTGAATGGATTATTAAAAATGCTTCCATTTATGGATGACTTTGAAGACCTGTTTCTGCTACTATTAACAAATATTGGGGGTGGAATAAAATATATTTTTGCTGGAAGGATGTTACAGTTTGATTATGTCCTCAGAATTCATGTTTTGAAAAATTAATATTCAAGCTTATTTGTTGATAGATATGGGACTTTTGGGAGCTACTGGGTTTAGGTGAGGTTCTCAGAGTTGGGCCTCCATAATGAGAATAGTGACTTTATAAGGGGAAGAAAGATCCAAGTTTGTACACTCACTATGAAGTGCCTTCTGCTATATTATAAAGGCATTAAGAAACCCTCAACAGACGCACCTTGACATTAGAATTCCCACCCTCTAGAATCATGAACAGAATAAATTTCTACTGTTTATAAACTTCCCAGTCTGAGGTATTCTGTTATAGCTCTGTGGCAGCAGAGCAATGAGATAGCTGATGGAGAAGGAAAAGTTTTCGTGGAATGTTGGCTCCACCAACATCTTTCACCCTCTTCTTGGCAATGCTTTGCCACAGGAAGCAAAATTCTCTGGGTACAGAGAATCAAGGTACAGACTGGCCAAGGGAACAAATGCTGTTTAAATATTCTATGAGCCTAAAATATGGTGATTATCCTTATCTGCAAAAGTTGACTGGAATGCCATGACTCAGAAATGCTGAAAATTCCAAAACAAAAAAGTTTTACTAAGGCCTTTGCTTTCTAAGTGATACTGGAGTACTTGTTTAAAGTTCTACGCCAGCAAAAAGAATAAAAAACAAATTTTATTTCAGGTATCAGACTAATTAATATGCTCATTACTAAGAGAAAAAGGAACCCAACAGGCTCACTATACCCCAAGTCATTTCCTTATTAGGATGGAGCAATACTTCACAGGCAAAGAAAAAGAGGGATAATGTGGATGGTGAGAAGACTTCAATGTGACTGACCTGATAGAAAGTCTCACAAACTTCATGCCTTTCGAAAGCTCAGCTAATACTTTGCTTACATGAAATATTTTGTTCTTTTAACAGAAATGCATTTGTCTGAGCTTTTGTTGTTTAAATAATGAACAATAGCTCAGCCTTTGGGACCTATTTGTCAAAAACAATTTAATTACATAATTGAAGAAAGAAATATCACCACTGAGTGATTTTGTTTTGTTTTATAATTGTATTGAAAGTAAAGGCATAACTATCCCTGGGCATTTGAGTCCCTGGCTAAACAGTACTCCTAATTCAAATCTGATGCCGAAAACAAGTTTCCAGACCTACATATACTCTTGTCTCTCAGTGTCTAATTATTTTTATTAATATTAGCCCTTGTTGGGTATTACTGTAATATATTGGATTTTAAACAATATAAGGGTTTTACAGCTGACATTAGACAATTTTTATTACTTTTATGAATCAAACTAAATGACAATAGCTTGCTTCATGATATTGTGAGGGGGGCTAGAGTGAAAAGGTTGGTTCTAATCTGAATCTGCATTACAGGAAAAAATAGGTTTTTTCAGCTGAAAAATTAGGCAGGAATGGCAGTATCTTAGCTCATAAGAATGTATTGCAAGTGAAGTACAGGTATGAAACTGTTCACAAATGGCTAGACATAGAGTAGCAAGAATTAATTTCCCACTACTTAATTCCCCTTGCACATGTCAGGGAGGACCTGGATGCATTCATACTGACTGTCTATGCATCACAATGGTGGGAGTAATATTAGTCATCACTGCTTAGTGTTTCACAAGCATTCTATCTTAGCTCCCATTCTACAACTTTATTTAACCAATATCACTAATTCTTTCCATGAGAATAATCTCTTTGGGAAAAGATACACCACCACATGGGGATATACCAGCCCAGAAAGGAAAAATCACCCCGGAAATCCAGGTAGAAGGGCTGAGGCTCTGAGGAGCCAATTAGTTCTTTTAGAAAGATCACACAGGCACACACCTGGGCCCCACCAGACCTCCAGGTAAGATGTGCCCCGACCCCTTCACACACTATGGATCGTCATGGTTTCATATTCAGTGCAAACTCCTTCTGAGAATTGAACTCATTTTTTTTTCCAGAGATTTGTTGCTTCTAGGAATGAGATGAGACATTCAAACTCATTTCCCTAGAGGCACAAACCAAATTTGAAACTAGCAGAGAAAGAGTGAAAGAACAATAATTTCACCAGCTGGCTCTCCCACAATAATCTAACATCATATGGGAAGTTGTAATATGTTGTGTGATTACTTCCTCTCTTTTATTTGTTTGCTTTCCCCCTCTATTTCTGAGTTATCTTTCTTCATTTTGTGAAGAACAATATAAATATATAATGTTTTCAAGTTGGAAAGAACTTTGCTCGAATCTGCTGAGTTATTTTTATTTCTGAATACTTTGAACATGAAGTTATAATTTTCATTTCCCCCAAGTAATAGACGAAGAAAGAGTAACTACAAAGTCAGGTACATAATGTCTATAACAAGGAATTATTTTATTGGAATCCTGCAAGTTCTTGATTATTAGGTTACTGGTTTTCTGTGACACTGAGCTCTTTTCAGACTGTGAAACTTGCTCATATTTTATTGGGACATGATGGTATTTCAGCTAGAGTTTAATCTTCTACTCAAAATATCTCTATCCCTAATTCAGTAAGAAATGAATGCAGATAGCATAATTGTCTAATTTGCAATAAGTATATTAAAGAAATGAAAATTATTCTATATCTCCATAAACATTTACCTTGAATGTGTGATCTCCATTATATTACACCTTTCTTAGGTTTCTAAAGAAATTTTGCATATCCTTTGCCGTGTGCAATGTGAATTACATAGAAATATACAAACATAATATTTTAGTGAGTTTTTTTCTGTAGAGTATTTTGGATATAAAATGAAATACAATGGTAGGAATCTGTTTCTAAACTATATGGGAATTTAACACATAATTTTATTTATTTATGTTCTATGCACTTTGATTCCTAAAAAAATGACCTTGCCTAAATCCTATTGTGTTCATACTGATTCATTCACTCAGTATCATTCAGGTATGTGTCTAACCCCCATTATTCCAGGTTCGAGTTTTAGAATGGCAGAAACGTATATCACATGCTCTTCTCCTAGGATCCTATGGGTTAGGCAGGAATTTAGATATTGTGAGAAGGAATTCTAATACAGAAGAAATATAATTTTTTCATAATAATTTCCTTTTTGAGTCCACATTTGTATTAGCCTGGGTTCTTCAGGAAAACAGACCCAACAGAACACATAATTATGACAGAGAAGTTATTAGATTCACATGGTCACAGAGGCTGAGAAGCCCCTCAATGGCAATCTGCAGACTGCAGAGCCAGACAAACTGAAAGCTGCTCAGTGAGACTAAGATACTGAAAGCTTCAGAGTGAAAGAGAGGCCAATGATGCAGTTCCACCCAAAAGCCAACTCCTGAACGTCTCCTTGGGACCCATTAGTGCAAGTCCTCATTCGAAAGCTGAAGGCCCTGGACGATGATGCCCATGGACCATGACATTAAAGATACACTTGCTAGGGTTGGAAGTGGCAGTGGGAGAGCTAGAACTATTTTCCTTCTTCTAGTTTTTTGGCCCATTCAGACGCCGAGCTATTAGAGCCACATTCAGAGTAAGTCCTTCCCACTGAATCACAAGTCAATCTTTTCTGGAAGCTCCTTCACAGACACACCCAGAATTGTGTTTTACCAATTCTCTAAGCTTCCTTCAATCCAGTCAAGTTGATAACGAATAATAACCATCACAGCATCATATCAGTTGACAGAAACTTCATCATTTAGCAGCAACTTTGTTAAAATGTGCCTTGTTTTTCCTGGAGTATTTTTATTCTGGGGAGTTCCTTTGGTGCCCAGGGATTGCTGAATAGCTCTTGTATGCCCCCTTAATTCAGGCTCCAAGATATCCATTTCTTGTGAAGCATTTCTTCATTCATTCTCACTTCTGAGAACCTTGATCCTGACTATAAATGCTCATGAGGCTTTCCACTTCTCTGGCATTCCCTGAGGTACACAGCATTGCCTTTGTTACTCTCATATCACTTGGAGCAAAAGACCACTTCATGGAGCCATCTGAGTGTGTAATGATTAATTGTGGGTGTTGCAGTAACAGGGTGGAGAGCTACCTATAGAGTAGCAGGTGAAACATTCTTTCTGGACATATTTGTAAGGGTGTCTCCAGAAGGCATTAGCCTTTGAATTACTAGATTGATTTGCCTTCACCAATGTGGAGTAAAAATTATTCAATTAATTGAAGGACTGAATGAAACAAAAAATCAAAGGGAAAGAAAATTTTCTGTTTCTTCTGGAGCTGTCTTTGTACATTGGAGTTCCAGTTTCTGAGGATTTTGGACTCCGGGGTTTATACCTCACCTCCTGCTCCTCCCAAAGCCTTTGGCCTTGAACTGCCAGTAATCAACTTTCTTTATTTTTCGTCTTGCAAAAATAAGATCATGAGACTTTTTGGCCTCTGTAATCATGCGAGTTAATTTCCATATTAAATTCCTCTTTACACATCTACATATATCCTATTGGTTCTGTTTCTGAGGAACTGTGACAAATGCAGAGCCTCTTCCTTCTTCAATTCCATTCCATTCCCAGATCCTTGGAAATCACTGAAATCCTCTCATTGCGGTAGGGTAAGGACAGACTCTATTGGGTACCCAGGTCTCTCTGCCCAGGCACTTTAGATATTCATTTCTCTTCCTCCAGTCCTTTAACTACAGGGGAGAAAACTGAGACTTTCCATGTTTCTCAAGTCTATCTGGGCATGGTCTCCCACCTCTGAGACCTATGTAAAGTATCTGTAGTCCCCTCTCCTGCTGGGGCTCAGAGTTCCTTTGTTATAATTTATTTTTATTTTTATATTTTAGATATACTTAATGATAACATTCATCATATGGAATTCATAGCTGTATATGATGTATCTCGACTCTTCTTTGTTTACCCTTTCCAACTCCCTCCCTTCAACCCCTCTTCCTCTCCTTATTTACCAAAGCTTTGTTTCCACTTTTTCTTTTTATTCTCTTTTTTTCTTTTTCAGTTCCTTCTTTTCTCCTTCACACCTCCATAGTTCTCCTTCCCATTTGAACATTTTCTTCCTATTTTGCAATATCTATTTTACATTTTGGTCTTTATTTACATATGCAGTTTCTCATACCAGAAAAACCATGTGATATTTGAACACGTGTATTCGATTAATTTCACTTAAGAATATGGTCTCATTTACCTAGAAATGTCTCAAGTTTTTCCTTCTTTACGGCAAAGTAGTACTCCATTGAATAAAAAAACACATCTTTATTATTAGATAAACACATCATTCATTAGTTGATGAGGATTTGGGCTGTTTGCAAGATTTAGCTATTATAAACTGTGCTGCTATAAGCAGGGGTGTACTTATATTACTGTGGTATGGTGCTTTTAATACTTTTGGGAAGATACCAAGAAGGGGAATAGCTGTGTCAAATGGAACCTTTAGCTTTAATTTTTTGAGGAATCTCCACACTGATTTCCAACAGTGGTTGCACCAGTATACACTCCTACCAACAGTGGAGAAGGATCCCTTTTAGCTCACAGCCCCTGGTTCATTTCTTGATAATAACCACTTTCTGGAGTGAGATGGAATCTCAGGGTTGTTTTAATTTGAATATCTCAAATGATTAGTTATGTTGAACATTTTTTCCTGTTTATTTGCCATTTCTACTTCTTCATCTGAGAATTGTCTTTTCATTTCAGATGCCCATTTTTGGATTGGGTCTTTAAATTTGAGGAGTCTGATTTTTTTGGTGTTCTTTATATATTCTAAATATTAGTTCTTTGAGAAACAGCTGGCAAAAATTTTTTCCCGCTTTGTGGGTTGTCTTGTCACTCTGTTGGTGGTACTTTTGCTATGCAAAACCTCGTTAATAAGATGAGATTCCAGTTGTTGATTCTTTGTGATATTTCCCATGAGATTGAGGTTTTGTTTATAAAGTCTTTGCCTACACCTATGTCTTCAAGAGTTCACCCTCTTTTCTCTTCCAGCAGATTTAGTGTTTCTATTTTAATATTTAGATCTTTCATCCATTTCAATTTTAGTTTAGTGCATGGTGGGAGATAAGGGTCTAATTTTAGTCATTGACATGTAGAAAATTGGTTTTTCCAGCATCATTTATTAAAGAAGCTTTTTTCCAGTGAAGGTGTTTGGATCCTCTGAGAAAGATAAGGTATCTGAGTTTGTTTCTGAATTTTCCAATGTGCTCCATTTCCCCTTGAGTCCTTTTTTTTTGCCAATACCATGCTGTTTGTATCATTGTAGTTTTGTAGCATAATTTCAAGTCAGAGACTTTGATTCTGCCTGCCTTGTCTTTGTTGTCCATAATTTCTTTTGCTAGCCTAGGTCTCTTCAGGTTCAAATAAATTTTAGGATTGTTTTCTCTAATTCTGTGAGGTGTGCCATTGTTGTTTTGATCAGGATTGCATTAAATTTGTATAATAATTTTGAGAGTATGGCCATTTTCACTATATTGATACTTCCTACCAAGGAACAATTCCATTTTCTAATATCCTCTTTGATCTCCTTTTTCAGAGTAAACTAATTTTCAGTGAGAAGTTCTTTTACTTCCAACATTATATTAATTCTTAAGTATTTCCTTTTTCTGGATACTATTGTGAAAGTTGTGGTTTCTTTAATTTCTCTCTCAGTGAGTTTGTTATTTGTGTACAGCAATGCTCATTTTTTGAATGTTGACTTGTATTCATCTATGCTACTGAATTTGGTTACTAAATTTAGAAGTCTTTTGGTGGAGTTTTTGAGGTCTTTTATGTAGAATATCATGTCATCTACAAATAGTAATTTAAATTCTTCCTTTCTTATCCTTATTCCTTTTATTTCTTTCTCTTGTCTAATTGCTCTGGCTAATGTTTCCAGAACTCTATTGAATAAGAGTGATTATCATGGACATCTTTGTCTTGTTCCTGATTTTAGAGTGAAAGCTTTCAGTATTTGACCATTTAATATGATGTTGGCTGTTGGTTTGTCGTAGATGGCACTTATCAAATTGAGCTAAAGCTATTTATTCCAATTTTCTGTAGAATTTTTATTAGGAATGAGTATTGGACTTTGTCAAATGCTTTTGTTGCTTTACTGAGATAATCATGTGGTTTTTGTCCTTTCTCTTAATATGATGTATTATATTTACTGGTTTGCATAAGTTGAACCATCTCTGCATCCCTGAGATGAATCCCACTTGGTCAGGGTATATAATGTTCTTGATGACTTGCTGAATTCTGTTTGCTAGTATCTTACTGAAGATTTTTGCATGAGATTGGCCTTTAGTTTAATCCTTCTCTGGTTTTGGGATAAGAGTAATGCTTGCTTCCAGGAATAGGTTGGGCAGTATGGCTTCCGTTTCAATTTCACTAGTAGCATTAGATCTTCTCTAAATTTCTTGTAAAATTCAGCATTGAATTTGTCCAGACCTGGGCTTTGCTTTGTTGATAAGTTTTTAATTATGTCTTTAATTTCACTGACTGATATTGTGTTATTTAGAATTTTATATCTTCTTCATTCAGTTTTGGTAATTCATGTGAACCTAGGAATCTGTTCATTTCTTAAGTATTTTCCATCTTATTAGAATATAGGTTCTTTAAGTAGGTATTAATGATCTGGACTTCTGCAGGATTCATTGTGATTTCATCCTTTTGATTCTGAATTGCATGGATTTAAGTCTTTTTTTTCCTTTTTTGATAAGGTTGGCTAAAGATATGTTGATTTTATTTAATCTTTTGAAGAACTAACTCTTTGATTCATTTATTCTTTGTATTGTTTTCTTTAGTCTCAATTGTATTAATTTTGGCTCTAATCTTTATAATTTCCTCCCTTGTATGAGCTTTGGGTTTGACTTGCTCTTGGTTTTCTAGAAGCTTGAGGTTCAGCATTCTCTAACCAAATAAATAGATCATTTATTTGAGCTCATTCTGCTTTTCTGATGTGGGAATTTACTGCTATAAATTTCCCTCATAGGCCTGCTTTCACTGCATTCCATAGGTTCTGGGACCTTGTACTGGCATTATTGTTTAATTGTAGAAACTGTCTAATCTCTTCTTTAATTTCATCTGTGAACCATTGGTTACTCAAAAGGATGTTATTTAATTTCTGTATAATTATGAAGTTTTTGTGGGTTTTCTGCAATTGATTTCCAATTTCATCATACTGTGGTCTGATAATATGCATGGGATAATTTCAATTCCTTTGTATTTATTTAAGCATATCTATGAGCTAGTATGTGGTCTCATTTGCATGTGTGAGGCTGAGGAGAATGTCTGTCCTGATATTTTAGGGTGGAATACTCTGTAGACATCTACTAGGTCCATTTTTTCAAATATTTCATTCAATTCTAATATTTCTTTTTTGTCTAGGTGATCTGTCTATTTGTGATAGTGGGGTATTGAAGTCCCTCATTATAATTTTGTTAGTGCTTATTTGATTTTGATTTTTCAATGTCCATTAATATTTGTTTTATATAGTTGGGTGCATTGGTATTCAGTACATATGTATTTATGATTGTTATCTCTTTCTCTTGGAATATGCCCTTAACAAGTATGTATTGACTTTCTTTGTTTCTCTTCATCTGCCTTGCCTTAAAAACTACTATGTCTTCAAATAGAATAGCTATTCTTGCTTTTTTTGGGTTCTGGCCAAATGAAGTATTGTTTTCTATCTTTGACTATCAATTACTTTTTGAGTAAAATGTGTTTCTTATATTAGTGTATTTCTTAATCTTTTTTTCTACCCATTCTGCCAGTCTATTTCTTTTGATTGGTGAATTGAAACCATTTACATTGATGGTTATAACTAATATATATTGACTTATACTTGTCTTGTTATTTTGCTATTTTTTGTTCTCTATCTTTCCCCTCTGTTTAATTACTTGGCTTGCTAGTGAATTCATTCTGTTTGTGGTTCATGGAGTTGTCGTCATTATCTCTTTCTACAATGTATTTCAGAACATTTTGGAGTGCTGGTTTGGTGGTCATGAATTTCTTCAGGTGTTCTTTGTTATGGAAGTATCTTATTTCTCCATCAATTTTGAAAGTTAGTTTTTCAGGCTACATCAACCTGAGTTGGAAGTTGTTTTCTTCTAGGGCTTAAAATATTTCACTCTAAGCTCTCCTTAACTCAAATGTTTGTGTTGAAAAGTCTGCTTTAATTCTGATGGGCTTTCCTTTATAAGCAGTTTGTTTCTTTTCTCTGCCCACTTTTTATATTCTCTTCTTGTGTTGAATTTCTGGAATCCTGACTATTATATTCCTTGGGGTAGGTTTTATTTTTTTTTTTTAAATAGCTAATTGGAGTTCTATATACCTCACTTATTTGTATGTCCAATTCATTTTCCAGGCTTGGGAAGTTTTCTGCTATTACTTCTGAGAACAGGTTTTTTAATATTAATTTTATTGGTACAATTTGAACATTCATAACCGTCACATTCACCAAGAGGAGTTTGTACTTGTATATGATGTAGCTTGATTCCTCTTGTTCTCCCCTTCCCTTACCTCACTTTAACCTCCCATCTCCCCTAATTTACAAAAGGTTTGTTTCCATTTTTTCCTTCTTGTATCAATTTTTCCCCTTTCCCTCCTCCCCTTTTCAGTTTCCCTTTACTGTTGAATAGTTTCTTCCTATTTCATATTATTTATTATACATTTATGTCATTTTATTCTGCTTTTTCATTGACTCTGATAAACCCTATATTATTCTTCTTTGCATCATCTAGCAGCTATTGGATTGGTTTTTCATGGTCTCTTGATATTTTTGAGAAATCTTTCTTTTCATGATTGCTAACCACAGTCTTGTCTTCTAGATCTGATATTCTGACCTCACATGCATTCATTCCACTTCATATACTTTCAATAGAATTTTTATTCTCCTGGATATCTGATGGAATCTGTTTCATGGATTGCATTTCTTTCTTATGTTGGGCATTCCTGGTTTCCATCACTTTACAAGGCTCCTCTGTCTTTTTTAATCTATATCTTCTTTAGATTCACTAATCATGTCCTTCATTATGGTCATCATCCTTAAAGTTATCTGAGAATTTATTTTTTATTTGATTTTTTTCTATAGTCTCATTCATTTGCTTTGTTACTTTGGTTCTTACCACTTCAGAGAGTCCAAATGGGTGGGTTTCGAATTGTTCCACCTCATGGTCTCTTGGATTTGCCTTTGGTGAGCTGGAAGTCTGGGGTTGCATCTTGCTTCCATGCCTTCTCATTTTTTGTTTTTTCTTTTAGTTTAATTCCTGCATTGTTGCTTATAAATTGATTATGGTAGATATCTTTCTATTTTTTCTTTTTCTTTGGTACCATTGATTGAACTCAGGTCCTTGCACTTGCGCAGCAGGCGGCGAAACCACTGAGCCAAATCTCCGGCCCATAGATATCTTTCTTGAGAGTATGAAGAACACTTAGGAAATGACTACTTCTCAGATATATCTTCCAGGTTCAGCTGGCTTTTGGGGTTTTAAGTCTTTTGCAAGAACTTACACCTTCAATTTATTGGGGATGAAAAATTGCTGCCTATTTGGCCCAGCACCTGGCTCTTTGTTTATGACCCTCAGGCAATCTCAGTCTTGGCATACCAGGAAGAACAACTGATTAGAACAATTACGTCACCTTGGCTAGAGTAGTACAATCAGTAGTAACAATAGCATCCAATACACCCTAGAAAATGACAAATGGTGGCAACTATTAATTTGCCATCTTTAATTACATGAACAGGATCTGTAGTTATATAATCAAATCTAAAACCAGAAAATTGTGTACAGCAACTATCCCCTCAATATGTTGGTTTTATCCTCAGGGGGAAGAATGTAAAAGGGGTTAGAGGGAAAAACAGGGAAATAGAATAAGAGAAAGGGAATAGATGCAAGGCTGGAGTACAAAGGAAGATTATGTAAGCTTTGGGAACTAGTGAAGAAGATAGGAGGGAAAGAGAGAAGAAACATAGACAAGAAAAGAGCAAAACAAAACAAAAAACCCTGGAAACAGTGTTCTCATATAAAAACAAGAAAAGTAAATAAGAAAAATGAAAAAAAATAAAAAGAAAGAAAGGAAGATATGTAGAAAAAAATGTCCACTTCAGGGTATATCTCTGCTGTCACTGGATTGATCTCAGTGAGTCAACAGTAGAATTAAGGCAGTGATGGATAATCCCAGAAAACCTGGAATTTTAATTTCCCTGAAGTTCAGGTTGCTTCGGGTTTCTGGCTGTGAGTTTGGGACCTGAGGTTTTCAACCCACAACACTCTGAGGGCCTCCTGCCTGCCTGTCTGAACTTGGTAGTGCTGTAGCCACTTGATGGAGCCTCTGCCCTCATAGCTGCTCTGAGTTCTGCCTTCCACTGGCCCCTTTCCAAAATGCTTACTGGTCAATCACCCTGTCCCGGAGGACATCTGTATGCAAATAATTCACCAGCCACTGCAGTCCAGAGCATCCTCTGTTCTGTCCCACTGGTACATTTTTCTGTGGAGGCCTCTGGGGTCACCAGTAGTCCTGGGGCCTCAAGCTGCCCCTTCCACACCATGATCCAGGGCCCAGGGAGAAAGTAGTATTTGCCCCCTCCCTCTTCTGAGTTAAGGTCCCTCTCTATGCTCTCCAGGTGGACTCTACTTCTCACTTCAGATCCTTACTGGGTTCCGGGACCCACTTCCCTCCTCCTCCCCTCATGTTGCTAAATTCCAGTATCCGGATTCCAAATATTGGAGAGGATAGTTCCCTGATGCTCACCATTCTGCCATCTTCCAAGAAGTCACAATAATTCCTTTCACAGATACATATCAGCATGCATCCTCTCCTGTCTTCCCTTGAGATCATTTTCCTACCCAATCCTCAGAATAATTTCTGGACTGGGAATGGGGCCTATCAGAAATCATGGTCAACTCTCTGTCTTCTATGTTTCTTTAGGCTTAAGCTTTTGAAATTCAGTTTTCCTCTGCTGTAACATCTCTTTCCCAATAATGCTCCTCAATGGTAAAATATAAAGGAGATCACATATTCGAAGAAAGCACAAGGAAGGAAAAAAGTCATGTCAGTTACACTAAACTTTTATGTAGAAAATGTGATCAAGCATTCTTGATAATCTGGAGAATATCTAAGTATGAGGAGAGTCACTTCCTTGATTTGTGGTTGGAGAATGATGTAACAGAGTAAAGAATGTCAACTTTCAGACTTGGAACTTTAGCTAGACCAAAGGAGTTTGGCAGAGAGAGTACAGAGGCACAGGGAACAACAGAACACATGGAACATTCAAGAGCCTAGAAGAAGTTCACTGTAACTGGAAAGTAGATTCTGAGCAGTAGGAGGCTGGGGACCATGGGGGTAGAGTTGGGAGCTGGATCAGCAAGAGAAGGCTGAAGAGATAAAACAAAGTCTGCAGAGGTCAGTGGTGGCTTACAGCTTCTCCTTCTTGGTTAAAGTATCCCATTTCTATTCTAACCTTACTCTGCTTAGTCCTAGAGCGTTAATCATGACTAATTTGAGCCAATAGTAGCAGTCTTATGTAAGTGATTGTATAAGAGGTAGACAAAGCATCTAGTTTTGGTTACTAAGCCTCTAGAGAAAGTCAGCGGAAGACAAGGAGGGGTTTTTCTCCCTGATGATAGACAGCTGCATGAGGAGACTATGACCCTTCCCAGCTGGTTCCTCCTGATGCTGGATGTGATTGACCACAATAAAAACTATTCAAACTTAGGGTAGTACATCACAGGATACAAGGTGGTACAGGTTCCTAAGTGTGTGAAAAGACAGAGGAGATGAAGAGCTAGAGTTCTCAGGTAAGCCAGGGGCCACAAAAGCATAGTTCAAGTAAATTTATACTAGTAATACCCTTGCAATATAAGCCATTTCTTGATAAGTGTTCAGTATTTAAAAGTACATTCTTCTTAATATGGAAAAATAGTTCAATATTTTACAAAAAGAATGTACAATTTTGAGTCAAGTGTGGAAAGGTTTTTGTAAAGAAAAGCGATACCCACATTAGAGAGAAAAGGCAATATAGATCAGGGGAATATGAAAAAAGTCAATATATCAGCACTTAAAATTTTGATTTTAAGAAATGTGGTGGAAATAAATATTTGAACTATATCACAGAGGATCTTATGATTAATTAATGATACTTGGATTTTATCCTAAGGCCAAAAAATTATTGATTGTATTAGGAGAATTAGATGACCAGATTTTCAATTGAGAATTTATTATAGATGAATATAGTGGAAATTGGGTTGGTAGTAGAGGGATTGGAAAGATGTTTCCATTATAGGAAATGGAATCAATAGGATTTTGTAGTTGATTGAATTTCTGTGGTAAGAAAGACAGAGGTGTCCAGAAACATGAATTTTCTCATAATACAGCTATAAATGAAATAAATGCTGAAAGTATCCTTATATGATTGTGACTGACCAGAAAACAATCACTGGTAAAGAAACCACATTTTTTACTATATTTATTTTCCAGTGACCCCCATATTTCCTACTGATATAAGATCAACCACCATCACTTGGATCAGTGTCACATATACACTGGAAGATTAACAACCTCACAGAGACTAATGTCTACATCAAAAATATATCAATTAAGATATTTAGTTTCAATATAAAGTTAATAAGCTTTTACTAACATTAGAATACTGTGCCTTACCTCAGTAAGCTTAGTATATTTGTTAGGGTCTCAATAAGAGAAAAATTATACCCTCAAACACAAATAATTGAAGAGTTTATTTACACAAGGACAATTTACCAAATGTGTCTGGAGTACAGAGGAGCAACAAGAGATAGAATAGTCACTCAGGGTGTGACAAAAGAGCTGTTACCACTCATAAGTCCTAAGGGACAAGACAGACTCACAAGAAGTGAGGCATGCAGAAAAGGCTGTCTTGAGTGAAGCAATCCCTACAGTGTAGGGAAAGAGCCAGCAGGTTACAACTGCACAGGGAGCAAACGCAAAGAATTACATATGTTGACTCATTCTCTTGTTTTTCTCTGATTTCCTGCTAGGGTTCCTGTTATGGTTTGGGTCTAGTTGTCTCCCAAAGCCTCATGTGCTTGTAGGTTTTTTCACAGGTGGCTGAATCTAGAGTGTGTGCTGCTGGGATTAGGGGCATATGGTTACTAAACCAGTCCACTGATTGGCTTGGCACTGCCCGAGTCCTGGTATGCTGAATAAGACAACAGGGACAGAAAGCTGCATTAAGGTTCCCTTGTTGCTTTTGCTACTGCGTGGGAGCCATGAACTGTTTCACCTCCGCGACGCCCCTCTGCCATGTGCCACTCTGCCTTGGAGCCAGTCAGCTATTGACTGAACCCTCTACAAACTGTGAGCTAAATAAAGCCCTTTCCCTTTAACTTTGGGTGTCAGGAATTTTGTCTCAGCAACAAGAGAAAGTAAGTAACACAATTCCTAACTGAACTCAACAAGAGGACCTAGAATACAGGACCTCCTTTATGTAATCATGTAATTCAGACACATATAGGGGCAGGTAGGGATAAGAATAAGTCTAGAGTGGCAAAGAATAAATATCTAGCATTATCACGAATGGGAATATTATTTGCATGCATGATGTATGTCAAAAATGAAACGTGTGTGAGTAATATTTAGGTTTTCAGACACCGTGAACGTGAATGGCTACAATAAATACAGAAACCTTTTACTTCTAAAGATCATTAATAAGTGCTCACCAAAATCTCATTAAATATCTTTATATTTTATTACTACATGTTTACAATACATGATTGTTACATTCATCATGGGGAATATATATATATATATATGAATTTATATGTATATACATGAATATATATATATATCTATATACACACATATATCTAGACCCTTTTAACTTCCTTTCCACTACCCTCTTTCCCCTCTCACTCCAGCCCTGGATCCCCTCCCATCTGTACATTTTTAATCAATTTTTCCTGCTAAAGATATAAACCTATATTTGTTCTTAGTCATAACAGTTCTGGTGTGGGAGAAGGGAGCTATATTAGGATTCATTATGGTTGAAGTTAAGCAAACTTATAATCTTAAGCAATTGTGCTGCTTAGCTACTACTTAAAATTATAATTGTGTTTTTACTAAATTGTACTTCATAGAACAGAATAATAATTTACAATAATGAAAGAATAATGTCAGTAAAAGATTTCTTAATTTGCTTTGGGTTTTTCAAAGCATTTTATAAATAATGGTCCCTTTGTCATCTCAGTTCACTATAGGATGCAAAATGTGCTGGGATATCCAGAGAACCTGTCCCAAGGCTCAGCTAAGGCCCTATTCATACAGAAACTGAGATGCTGCCTGAATAAGAATGTGCTCTAGAGAAAGATAGAGCAAAAGAAATAAAATTTCATCCAAGAAGAAAAAGCCAGCAATTCTAAAATATGGCTTAGTGTCTGTTGGTTCATTTTGTTAATCAGCTTTCTATCACTATAACAAGTGTCTGAACTAATCATCTTATTTAAAGAAAAGATTTATTTTGGCTCACAGTGTGGAAGATTTCAGTCCATGACGGGTTGACCTCTGTGATTTGAGCCTTCATTATCAGAGTGAACAATAGGACAAAACCTCATGGCCATATAGCAAGAGAGGGAGGAAGAGGAAGGAAACAGAGTTCCATTATCCCCCTCAAAGGCACACCACCAATGACCTAAAGAACATCCTGAAGCCTTGGATAATAAAGGTTCTGCCACCTCCCAATAGTGCCACCCTAGCGAGAAAGTCTTTACAGCTTTACTACTTGCACCTTTCAGGATCACTTATCTAAACCACTGCATTCATACTGCTCTTTGGCCAAGACTAAAGAGATTCACGCCTGAGATATAAAGCAAGAACATTTAATTTACACATAATGAAATGCTGAACATTTAGTTATTTTTACCAAAACTCAAAATGAACTATAAGAGAAGGAATTATATTACAGTGATCAGAATACTACTTTTGAAACAAATTCTTGGTGTCATACATAACAGAGTTGAAGGATATTGGTATAAATTCATGGCAACAGATATGTCCTGGTAAATTGAGTATAATTAATATATCTATATTGGGACAAACATAAGAACTCTCATCACTAAGCACCTATAATCTTAAGAAAATGTTGACAGACTTCAGCAGTTACCATAGTGGTGTCCTTGGCAGGTCTTGGCAATATGACCACTTCTTTGGACCTCAGTAATGGCAGATTTCTTCAGGATAAGTTGGAATAGTAGACAATTTAAAAATAGAAAGTTATATTAAAATTCCAACAGACTAGGTGAGGGCAAGGTCAGAAAAATATAATTTTGCCTCCTAAAATATCCATAAAATGGAAAAGAAGCAAGGATTAGAGGCATACACTGTTGAGTAATGGATTGCTGGATTGAGAATTTACAGCACAACATAGATTAGCAAATTACTTTCCTGTTATCCCTTAGAAATCATACATGATCTAATTCAATCCTTTAATAAGTAGAATTAACTCTTGGCCAGTTTTGCAATATGCTACCCAATACTACAATTACATTTTCCCCTCCAATTTTAATCTTTTTTTTTTTTTTTTTTTGGTACCGGGGAGCGAACTCAGGTCTTTGCACATGCGCAGCAGGCAGCGAACCCACTGAGCTAAATCCCCGGCCCAATTTTGATGTTTATGTTCTGAGTCTTTAATTATATGTTTCACATACAATTATAGTTATATGTAAAATAATTACATATTTTAGTACTGTATAACTTTTACATATTTGACTTTGTCAAATTCTCCAATTTTTCAAAACTAAATGATACTAGTAATGTGAAGCAACATATTCAGATTTATTACTGATTTTCAATCATTTATTTACTTGTTGAGAACAGCTGTTTGAAAAGCAATATGTTAGGGCTTAAAAGTTCTTGATATTTAAGTTGGTTTATATTTCTATAACTAATGAGTGAAAAGTCGATGGGAAGAAAGAGAAAGGAGATGTCAATATTCTTTATAGTATAATCTTTTTTTTTTTTGGTGCCAGAGATCGAACTCAGGACCTTGTGCTTGCAAAGCAGGTGGCGGCACCACTGAGCTAAATCCCTTGCCGAGGTCAATGTTCTTTAGAGGGAGAACTAAACATTTTCTTTGAATAAGTAGCATGAATAATACGATTTAATATGTTATTTAACATTGATTTTGTTTTTAAAAAGTTATTATTGACTTGATTTTTATAGTATCTCCAATAATGTTTAACTTCATTGCTTTTGCTTTTACGGTTTTAAAATATTATGTCCAAAATAGGGGATGACTAAAAATATATATTTGAAATAAATTGTCTGTAAAAAAGTAAAATAATTATATTTAGCAATATAAAGATGTTAGTTACTTTTACCTACCTCTGATGACACTACAAATCTTGTGATATTTTTCATTATGAAGAAAATATCACTTCTAAGGAAAACAACATGAACTGAAGTTACTGTTACTGAGTTACTAATATTTCTAGCAACTCTTTTTTCTCATGGAAATCCTATGCTTTTTGCTTAGAAATTCATAACATAGAAGGATGAGAAAAATAATCAGAGCCATAAAATTTTATCTCTACATGCCATGTGTATACTCAGATTCTCATATTTGAAACAAATTTGTTAGGATAATTCCAGAAAAGACAAAATCTACTTTTAGCTATAAATGCAAAAAAAAAAATTCTTACTAATATTATTGTATATCTTTTAAATGTGCTTTTCTCTTCAAAAATTTTACATATACAATCAAGATTAAATCAATTTATGTAACAGGGATAATATTATAAATAAGTACAGACTTGTGTTCTTGGCTGTGGTTATCAAATCTAATCTCCATATCTTCTGTGATATTTTACAACAAATTTAATACTGTATATTTATTTATGCTAGGTTTGGGGGACTAGAAATGTGATTTATTGAATAAAAATTTTCAGTCTGTGTTATTCGTTATTAGTATAAATCTAATATAGTGAATCATGAAGCAAACATAAAGAAAATATTTAAATCAATTTAATAGGAGTCTTCATTCAGCATAAAAATACCGGTGTTAATTGTATTTGTATTAAACATTTTAAAATAACTTTTAACATTATGAAATGACTTTATTTACTTTTGCATAAGAAATGAACAATAAGTTCATTGATTAAGATTTTAATCTTCATATTTTTCTCTGTTTTACTAAGGATAACTTCAAACTCCCAAAGATTTTAATATGATAATGATTAAGTAGATATAAATATAAATATATGTGAATATAATGATGTGAGATTATCACGCTTGAGTCATAAAAGAATAATATTCAAGTGTCAGATTAATTGACCTTAGCTTATTTTACCATGAATGGAAAAGTATTTTTATATGAATAAATCATAATTTTAATGTCATAATTCTTGTGGTTATATTTTCATCATTGACAACTAATAAGTGATCTGTGCCCAATAGTATGAAATAAGGATAATTTAGGTAAAATCTAATGCTCTAAAATATGGAGATAAGCCATTTGTTTAGTTGTTTTCTTCATTTTGGTAGGAAATAGTTCAAGCCAAAAGTAACAACAACAACAACAAACTAAAGAGAAAAATGATCTAACCTCTATCATGTTGTATTGTACTTGTCAATCTTCAAATATTTGTTCTTCCAGCAGTGGTTGAAAACTGTCATCTTCTTTTATGACAGATCATTTGTAGCAAATTTATGCTTTTAATCATATCCTGGTCCTGAAACATTTCTCATTAAATTTTCTAATGAATATTACAGTCATTTTAGACTATTAAAACAAATATTTATTCATTTTTAAACCAGCAAAATATTATTCTTTCAATTCCATTTAAATGTGTTGCTTTGGAATAAAAATTAAACTTTAAGGCAACTAGGTAAGAAGCAAAATCTAAGATCTCATGTTCATGCCTCATTTTCCAAGTAGGAAGATCTCTTTAATTCAAGAATTTGATGGGTTAAACATCACTTTTCAACACTACAATCTATCTCAACTTGTGCAAGAGGAGCTTTCAAAAAGCTCTGGTTTCATAACTCTTAATTTAGCATCAAATTAACTGCTGATATTTCTGCTTTGCATTCAGGCATCACATCACGATCAATAATTAGATACCTATCCAAATACCCAAATCCCAAACTTCTCCAAACCCTATTCCTAATGATCTGTCAAATATTGTGGCTAAAGTTTGGTAAATAAGTGTACTCTTTCTCTTGGAGATGAGGGGGCACACTAAAGAATGAACAATGTTGCAAAAATATATCTATAGAAAAAAATTTATTCCTCATTGGTCAAATGCATTTTATAGAACATCATGGTACATTTCTTGACCTCTTCAAACAAACGAATCCAAGTTCTAGATCATCCTTGGGTTAGTTGCATAAATACAAATTGCAACATTCGCCAAAGATTTTGGTTCTTTGTGGGCAATAAGACAGGAAGATGAACTTTTAAGTGTATTGTATGTAATTCTATTAGCAGTCCAATTTGGAAACTTGGACTTATACCTCCTTAATTGTGCCCTCCCTGCATGTTGGGCAGCAGCAAACTCTCATCTGGTTGAGAACCACTTTAAAGTTCACGTATTTAATTGACACTTAACAATACCAGAAAGGCCCACATTTTCTTTCACCATCCTTTTCTGATAGCTATTTTCATTGAAAAGTATATTTCATTTCAATTCAGACAAATATGTATGAATATTTATGAAACACCGTATTTATGAAACATACTTGTGTCAGATATTCTGCCAGCTTCTGGAGGAAATGAAACTAAACAACAAAAAAAGACTCATCCTTTAACAGTATTGCATGGACAATAGAATTTCAGATAATGGGAAGTAAATTCCAAAACATTTTATTTATTTAATTGCTTTGGGAAAAACATTGAGTTTGTTGCTGATTAAAAATACTCAAGAACTAAATGAAAGGAGGAAACACTTCTTTTTATGAAGTTCTGATTCCCAAACCATTTTTCTAGCTATTTATAGGTTATCCATTCATCTTTCGATGATAACCATATTTGAAACTTAACTGATTTTCTATTCCACTGAATTCCTTGAACGTTTTTCCTTCTGTAGTTCAGTCTTGATTAGTTGTCTCACCATTCACTTAGATATCACTGAAAATTTTTGAACATTTCATTTATTTTTCCTGGGTCATAGCCACAAAACTCAGTCTATTGCCAACCCTTATTAATTCTAAACCAGAATTGTATAGCAGCCTCAGTTTGCTTCTCCTTCATTGTTCCACTACTGTATTTAATTTTTTTGCCTTAAACCAGAGTCTTGGTTTTGCTCTAGGCTTATGAATAGGTTTAACTGGTGTCCTGTTGTCTTTTATTCTTTCTGGCCCTTCCTTCTTCTATCTGGTTACCATACTGCAGTTATATCTGCCATCCTAAAGTGCAGTAATATCATAATTATAACAAGACTGATTAAATTTGACTTTCTGTTATCCGCCCTATATAGTGTTGAACTTTTGAGCTTATTAAAGAAAAATTTATAATCTGATTACAAGATAGCGTCCGATTACATGTTCTACCAATAAATCAATGAATGACTTTTCTCTAAATATGTTTCATTATATTTCTATTCCTAAATATTTTTCATATTTTTCTCTTTTTTTCATTGAAAGACATTCCTGACCTGCTTCCTATTTACTGAATTTATCTTTATCATTAAATTTCTAGTTCACAGGATTTCATCTTTGTAAATTTTTCCTTTGTGAATTATAGCAGGAATAAAATATTTCTGTATAGCATCCTCCTTTCATTCTTATCAAAAGTTCACCTTACTGCATTTTTGGAGAATATATCTTCCTTTCAAGATTCTAAATATGAAAGATTAGAAACTATTGATATTAAACTTTGAATCGCAAGAAACATTTGTGGTTCAAGAAACATTTGTTTAACTAAAACATTTATAATTGAATAAATTAAACTTACAGTTTAAATACTTATAATAATTGCCCTTAATGTGTCTGGAATTGGCAGCAAAAGTATCAATAAAAACTTTGTAGAATTACATATATGTTACATCTAAAAGACTAGGAAGCTATATGTATATGATGCCTCTTTTATGTAGTGTTGTATATTCAAAGATATTTGTTGTTGAAAACAAAACTTGCAGAGAAAGAGAAAGAAAGAAGGAAGGAAGGAAGGAAGGAAGGAGGGAAAAAATAATGGAAGAGGAAGCAGAGTGGAATTAAGGGCATTATAAAGAGATGAGATAATAGTATCAGGTAACATAGTCATGAAGTGAACATAACATTTACTTTTGCCCCTTTCTAAACTCCACCCAAGCCCAGATCAAATGCTCTATGTTTCAGATAGTACCAATAAGAACACTTAAATTATAACAGACAAATTACTAAACATTAGTGCTGATGATCCAGAGTTAAAAAACATTGGGAGCTCAATTTTGGGAGAGGAGAACACCTGGTATATTTTACCTGCAGGCGTCTCAACAGATTCTAAAGATGAGGGAATCATATAAAATACCTTGTGCTTCAAGTAGGGAGAGAAAGAAGTTTATTATCCTAATAAACCAGCCCTTAAGAGAAAATATTGTACGGGAATCCTAATGACTTTATTTCCCCAAAGCTTAATCAACCTGGGAGAAAAGAAATGATCAACTCCAACCCCTTCTACTTTTCCAGCATCACCTAAGGGGGAAAATAATGTGGAAGTCACACACTATATATGTGACATCCCAAGGCCACAGGCACACTAAAATCTTGAGACATAATCACAGGACTTGCAAACTGCTTCCCTTAGCCCAAAACTTAACACAACATCAGTTAAATTTCTGTGTAATAGCAGGAGACTACAGAAGAAAGAACCCCAATCCCCAGGCTCTTTTTATGACGGAGTCTCCAGGGAAACCCAAATACAGTAAGGGAGACAGAAACAAGGACACAGGAGGAAGTTTTACCTCCAGACACCTGTAGATACAGCAATCAACAAATTCAGACAAGCTCATAGCTGAAACCTCACACTAAAGGCCTATTTACCTCATTTTAAAACCTATATACCATGTCTACTATTCACTAAAATTTGCATGTGTGCAAAAAAACACAAACCTATAAAAGAAAAGCAAGCATCGTTTTCTCATGAACCAAGATGCATTATGTAAAGGTACAATTCCCAATGAGAAATGTAATTGTGTTGTGTACCTACAATGTACCAATAAAAGAATTTAATAAAAAAAAGTATATATGTCAAAAAAAGCAAGCATCAGACTCGCTTTAAGATATGGAAGATATTTTAACATTATAAGATTGGAAATTTTAAATAATTGTGATTAATATGCTGGACACCCTATGGGGAAAAGTAGACAACACAAAAAAATTAATGATATAAAGACAGAGATGAAAATTGTAAGAATTGAAAGGAAATGCTACTAATCAAGACATTATAGTAAAAATTAAAAATTCCTCTAATGGCTCACCAATAGACTATACATGAAGAAGGAAGATCAGTGAGCTTGAAAATATATTAATAGAAACTCCCGAAGCTGGAAAGAAAAGAGAAAAAATATGAAAGAAATAAATGCAATATCCATGGGTAATTATAAACACTGAGTAATTACAAAAGATGTGGTATAATTGATGTAGAATATCAAGAAGAGAAGAAAGAGAAAAAGAACAGAAGAAATATTTTAGATAACAACAGCTGATATATTTTTAAATTAATGATAGATATCAAACTACAGTTTCAAGAATCTTTTATAGATAAATACCAAAGTAGATATCTACCCATGGTAAATCAACCAATGAAACAAAATGCTACCTAAGCAAATATTTAATCTGCCAAATGTCAAAGGCAAAGAGAAAATTTAAAAGAAGAGTGAGGAAAATCTTACTTACAGAGGAAAAAGTATATGAATTATATATATCAGCTTTCTCTTTAGAAGCCATACAAGAAAGCAGAAAGTACAGTGAAATGTTTAATGTATTCAAAGGGAAAAAATACCAACCTGGAATTCTAAAATTATTCTTCAGGGATATAGAAATAATGGGTCTCCTTATGTGATGCAATTTAAATTTCACAGTACCAAATATAAAGTATTTGTGACAAGAGTTGAACTTGTATTTTCATCAGGCCTCTGAACTCAAACTATCGGGAATTCACAGAGTAAAGAACCACCACAAAGGCAGGAAAAAACCCAGAAACATAAATGCAGAATATGGCATAGCTTATATCACAATTTAGCTGCTATGATGTTCAGCTCTGTGTGACAACTTGGTCAATCTTTAATCTATAGATGAACAGAATATGAATCTAGGTAGTACTGTGCAGACATTTTATAGATATGACTACATAGTATAGTGAGTTGACATTTAGTAGTGGATATCATCCTATATAACCTAGATGAGGTTGATTAAATCAATTTAAAAGCCTTTTTAGCAGAATTGAGTTTCCCATGGAATTCAGACTTGCATTGTCAATCTTTGCAATTAAGGCAATTATTTGCAACAATAAAAGTGAAGGAGAAATGAAGACTTTCTCAGCTAAACAAGAATAGAGGAGATAAAATGGAGTAATGTGAAATAATTAAAATCAGGCCAGGCATAGAAAGATAACAAGAAAAAATAAAAGAAAATGGACCATGAATATAAAAGTGGTGCAAGTATGGTAGATATTAATTGCATTATATTTGTAATCTCTTCAAGTATTAATGGTATAAATATACCAGTTAAAGGATAGATTTTAAGAATACACACACACACACACACACACACACACAAGATCCAATTCTGAGTTGTCTACATGAAATCCTTTAAACATAAAGACACAAAGATTAAATACAAAGGGATTTAAAAAAATTTATCATGCTACATGAACTTAAAAAGCAGGGGTAGTTATAATAATTTAATACAAGTTTGATTTTAGGAAAAAGGAAAATTATGAAGAGTAAAAAGGACAAAATAATAACCAATCACTAAGAAGATTCAATAACACATAATGACTATATACTTTTAAAAAGTGGCAAAATACATGAGAAATCCAAGGAAAATGTGGGTCAAAGAGAAATCTCAAGAGGAATTTTGAAATATTTTGATTCATTTGTAAATAAAACTACAACTAGTGGAATGAACAAAAGCAGTGCTTAAAGGAGAATTTTTAGTATTAA
>NW_004624744.1:32209069-32220682 GCF_000247695.1 Heterocephalus glaber | reverse complement strand
AGTTCTACAGTAAGAAGATGAAAAAGAAGAGTAAATTAAACACAAAATAAGCAGGAGAAAAAATAATGAAGATTAGAGGTGAAATAAACTGAACTGAAAATAAGAAATCAATAGCAAAATATCAACAGAACTGAGTTTCTTGTCTAAAGAGATGAAAATTGAAAAACCACTTGCCAGGCTAACTAACCAAAAAGACAGAAGACACAAATTACTAAAGTAAATAAGAGTTCTTACTACATACCCCATGGACTTTGTAAGAGTCATATTGAAATACTATTAGTAATTTAAGGCTCACAAATTTGATAATTAAAATGAAATGGATCAATGCTACTTTGTAAGACACAAAATACTGAAAGTTCCATAAAAGGATAACTAGATCATCTGAATAAGCATATATGGAATTATATCCTCTGCTAAACTATGATATTTTTGCCTTTCATTTTCCTATAATTATAACTCATTTATACTTTTTACCTAGGAGGGCTGTGTTTTGATTTATATCTAGAGGTAAAAGGTGGGGCTTTTTGAAGGTGATATTCATTAGTGGATTATTCCACTGATGAATTTATAGCTAAAAGTGATGTTGGAATGTAAGGCACGGTCAAGAAGGTAGGTCATTGGATGTTTGGCCTGGAAGAGTAAATCTTCCTCTCTCTTCCCTTCATATCTCTCTCTGGTTCCTGTCTGGCATGACATGAGCTGTTCCTCCTCTGCCATGCCACCCTGCCTTAGAACCAGTTTTCTATGGACTGAAACCTCTGCCAGCTGTGAGCCAAAATAAACCTTTCCTCCTTAGCGTGTGGGTATCAGGTTATTGTGTCTCCACAATTAAAAAGTAACTAAGACTGTTGTCTTTAGGATTGGATGAATGAAAACAATTCTACACATTGCCTCAGGAAAGTGAAAATTCCATAGGAAAAAGAAAGTAACCATATACATATAATGTGTTCTTCAGCTGACACTATCATTTATATAGGCTTAATGATATAAGAACCAATATTGAATTAACAAACATTTATATATTTTAAAATAATGTGTTATGTTATTATATATTATGTGTTAATAAGGAGAAGAAGGAAAGGGGAAAGGAGAGAATAAGAATTGGGAAATATTTGGGTATAGTCATAAAAATTAAAGAAGGCAAATTTCATGTTTTCCATAACAGAAAATACTTACATAATGTTAGATTAAAAATCAAATATTTCCTATAAAATATGCATCTCATTTAGAGACATGGAGCTAAATGTCAAAACTCTAAAGCCACATAAATTTATTTAAAAGCAAACTTGTATTTACTAATTTCTTCTTGCTATGTATTCTTTTAAGTACTCCTAATGTACACCCGAATGAACTTAAATTTTTAGAAAAGCTTATTAGTTTTTTTATAAACTAAGTTTTGTGTATCTAGAGTGCTACAAACTATTTCTGTTCTGGACAGTATTAAAACTTGTATCTATAACTCAAAAGGATATTGTGAATAATAGAGGGAGTTGTATTTTCCAAGTTTTCTGATGAAATCACGGTTTCCGTTTCTACTATTACGAATATTTTTTTCTTTGGCATCTTTTGAGAAATAGATGAAAGCAAGAACCCAGGTGTATGTGCTACTATGATACTTGTGAGGAAATTGATTTTTTCTTTTCTATAGGAATGACAATAAAATTAGTACTTCAGTATGAATTGCTCTTAAGTTCCTGAAATAAAATAACTCAGTTTACTGAAAGGTTTTGGTGAACTCCAATTATCTGAAAACATTGAATTGAGTAAAATGTCATTTATGTTCAATAGCCAAAATAATGAAAACTAAATGCACATCTGTGGTATGTAGGAAATTCTATATTCTTTTCATTTTTTCTTACTTACACTAATTTAAGAGTCATCTTCGTAGCTCCTACCTTCTTCATGGTGATAGAGTCATCTAAAGAAATATTTCTAATCAACAGAAAAGAAAATTTGATCAACTCGTAATCTTTAGCTAGCTAAGTGTGTAGTTCTAAACCTGAACAAGTCTAATTACCATGAAATTAAAGATCACCAACTCACTATGAAGTAGTTTTCCTCACTTGTTTCCTTCCTTTGCACATCCTCAATTCTATTTTCTTTGCTCCCTTCTCTGATCTAAAATGCCTCTGCTTTATTTACCAGCAGTAATTGTTACTGTTAAAATGTTGCCAATTTGTCAATTCTTAGAGTATATTTATATCCTTAGTTAATTTTTACATAGATTTGCCAGAGTCTCATTTCTTTCAAAAGCAATAATTTCTTACTTCATGAGAAGATGAATTATTTCCTCTTAAAAATAATTTATTTCCCAAGTAATTTGTCTACTATTTTTCAATAAATAATGGCACAAAAAAGTTAATAATACTCCCAAAATTCTATTATAACCTTTGTTTGATAATTTTTCAAAACATTGTATGGAAAAGGTCTGAGCTAAAGTGCTGTTTGGTTCAAGTCAAACTAGCATGTGTCAAATGAGTAGAGAAACTGCAGCAGATTTTTTAAAAAAAAACACCTTACATTAAGTTTGCATTATAACTGAAATTGGATTTCAACAAGGAAATTTCCATATATTAAATTAGTTCCCAACGATTAAAACAGGATTATAAACTGTTTTTACTGAAATTGTATGGCTTCCTATAATGTAATTTTGACATACTTATGAGCCATTAGAAACCAAGCCATAACAAAGATTGTTGCATCTAGTTTTTATTATTCATTTGTTTTACAAACTTATCTGCACTATAATTTCATATAATATGGAAAACTCTCCCCAAGCATTTTTCATAAATAGTTCTTTTACTCATTAAAAAGAGGAAAGCAAATTGATTTCTAGTTTTAAAAAAGGTGTGTGCTTTTAACATCAAAATGTAAAGGCTTATAGGGAACTGTTTCCACTTGCATTTGAAATTCAACATTCCTCCCAAAATAAGGCATTTTTTTTTTTTTACTTAAAACAATCTTATTTCCATTAACCCATCTAGGCCTTAATATATGGTTGAAGCAGTGAAATGAATATTTCAGGAATTAAAAAATAGACATCTTTGACTTCCATGGGTTATTGTAGATGACTGGAAAATTTAATCAGATTCAGTTAGGAAGAGGTGATTGAGTTAATTTTTTTTGTATATAATTTTGAAACTCTTCTTTAAGAATCACATAACATTCCACACACTATCAACTTATAGCCATTGATATTAAAAAGTATCATGATGTTAGTAGAAGATAGGCAATAGTGCTTCATTTCTCCACTTCTCATTCTTCTTAATTCATATTTGATTCACCACATATTTGCACAATTATTATTTTTCAGGACAAGTCTTACTCTAAGTGAGTTAAAGCTACACAGAGCTACATAAGTTCTATCTCCTTTTTGTATAAAGTTAATTCTAATCAATCTACAGCGTTAACTTCATGTAAGTTTTAGATGCACTTTTCATATATTTAATGAAAAATGGATACCATTTTACCTGTGCTTATATATCATATATATATTTAACTAAAAAGTTAAATATAAACAAAACTTTAAAAATCACTGTGCTCCAAACTTAAAACCCTAAAATAATGGATGATTTTCATTGCTGAATATTCACCATCTGTTAGGTTTCAGAACAGAGTTTAATTTTATACGTTTGATGCATTTTTTCTGTCATCTTGATTCTTATGTATTTTAGTCCAATGGACGTAATGAATTGCAATTGTTTAACAGTAATTAGCAATGATGCAATTTTTAAGCTTGATTAACTACTTTAGGGGCTAATAAATTTAATACTATATCAATATCCAATTGTAAAATTTTTTCAAGTATTTCTTACCTAACAGTAGTTCATTGGATGTTTATTACTATTATTATATTTAATAAGGTGAGTGTTGGATTTAATAGAAGTATTAGAGTTTGGCTCTGGAATGTCTCCCAAAAGCCTATGTATTAAAGGTTGGCCCCCAGTGTGATACTTCTGGGAGGTGGTAGGAAACATAGGGCCTCATGGAAGGCTTTGGGTCATTGTGGACTTGTCTTTAATAAGGACTGTTACACTCTCGTCTTTTCCTCTTAATAAAGTTAGAAATAATGAAGCTGAGTGAGTTACTCCCTTCTACCCATTAAATTTTAAACAGCACCCTATGGCCAGTCCTCTTTCCATTGTTTTAAGAAGGTAGAAAATCACATAATAACTCAGATCTCCAATGCTCTAGCACATGTATCTTGGATCTCCTAGCCTGATCTTCAGTCACCTTCACCCTACTCTAACCTCATTAAGGGTTCATAAATATATACTACATGCTATGCATCTAATTAAAATCAGAGTGAATTCTGGACAATTATGCATGTTGCCAGCCCCTGAAATGACTCAACACCCTGTCAATCATTCCTGTCAATTACACCTAGAGATTCAGGGGAGGCACTTCAGTGCATATCTTGTAAATTCTGTAATGTGTTTGCTATCCTGTTACCCCAGCACTATTTTTCTGTTTGTTCCAGGACTTGCCATGAACACCACTTCCTATGATCGTCAATAAACATGTCTGTTTTTCAATTGCCCTGTGGATTACATCCTTGCAATTCTTTGCTTGTTGTACAAAAAAGCATGAAATCTATCTCCTAAATTCAACTCTATTCTCTCTTTTTTGCATTGTAGCCACGAGGTAAACAGTTTTGCCACACATTGCTGCCATGATGTGCTGCCTGGCCACAGCCCAAAAGCAGCAGGAAAGAATGACCATAGACTAGGACCTTCAAAACTGGGAGTCAGAACAACCCTTTTCTCTTTATAAGTTGATTTATCTCAGGTATTTGTCACAGTAACAGAAAGTTGGCTAACACACAAAGGGAGCAGCTATTCAAGAAATCTATTCAAAATATGAATTCGGTGTTTATTTTGGAGCATGCTGCTTTGCATTTGTCATTTTGTGTTTATCGTCTGATATAGTTAAACCCTCCTATCACTTTCCTTGCTTTTAGCTTTAAAGAACCCTAAGATATCCTGTTGTTTTTCTTGGGCATGTGCAAGGTGGTGACATAGAAGCCAGACAAGATACTGAAGCATTTATCACTATTCTGTTATAAAGTTGTCTTTTAAGTAATTCAGAATTTATTTATAATCATTTTTAGTAGAATAAAATGTATTGAAAGTCTTTTAGAAATCAAGATCTTCAGAATACATAAACTTTATTATCTAAGGTTTGCATCTTATAAACAAAGATTATTCCCCCAAACATCCTTATGAAGCAAGGTAAAAAGATGGAGGAGCAGAATAGATATTGGTATTAAGCCTGAGCAAAAAACCTTTTTCAGGAAAGATAGAAGTGTAAATAGGCCACAACGAGTGAAAATGAAATAAAAGTCAGAGAATTGGAGGTAGCTAGGCATTTTTTCTAATTGGGCTGATGCTGGCTTTTCCCAAGTATGTTTGCATATAAACTTTATGTTATGTTTTTAATGCTTAAAAATAAGATCACTCAATAACAACCTTTTAATGAGATGTAAATAAATGTCTGATTGGGTGTTAAATTGATGTTTGACTTATATTTTTAATGTAGCTGAGAATGGGTAATAGGCTGAAAAAATACATCTTTTAAAAAAACTTTACTTGTATTACATAATTGAAAAGTGAGAACAAATGGAGATAAAGTTGAAATTAAGATGATTCAACTTAGTAGCTCTAAATGGGAATTCTGAAGCCAAATATGTATTACATTTTTAAATTTATAAACTTTTCTCTGCTCTTGCATATTGTTTTATAGAGCAGTCTAGAATCAGTTGAAGCTTAAAAATTTTTAACCTTAGCCAACTTTTTCTGAATGAGACCTAATATATGGGGCTGGAAAGAAAAGAAAGTAGTCTATACTGGCATAAAGAAAACACATATGTGTATCTACATTTTATGTTTCACTATGTAGGCACATACAAGGACAAGACAGCTTTCTGTGGACATATCAGCTGGAAAAATGGAGCATAACAGTAATACAGACACAAGACTCTTGGGAAGGCTGTGAAGTGAAGAGATGACGGACAGTCTATGACTAGATGCCTTAATGGGAAAGGCAAGAAAGAATGGCTCTGCAACATACTTCTAACCTCTACTGAAAACATATTTTCTCTTCTTTCTTAATCCCTAATACTTCTTTCATAAATATAAAGAAGCCAATTTTCACACAAAAATATTTATATGTAATGTGATTATATGTGTAGAATACACTTTCTATAATAGCTGTGTAGAGATCCAACTTGTATCTTCAATGTCAACTCTTAAAATCATTTCAATTTATAATCTGTGAGTATTGCTGTTCTGACGCTGTCAGGTTTTTCAAACTGAATATTCCTTCTATGCTTCTTTCCAGTTTGCACCTTCATTTGTTTTTCCTTCATATTAGACTGACAATCAATCCTAGTAGTCTCGCTAACAAACATCAACTTTAAAACTGTCAATCCACCTGAAAAAATTTTACCTTTTTTGCTGGTTAAATTTAAATTAAATAGAGCTTGGTCTTCTAAACTCAAATAATATCAATACCTGACTAAATTTAATATAACTACATCTACCTCAAACTGTCAACATTTCAGTTAATGCTAAGCAAGACATGAATGTGTTTCTAGTATGCACATACTATCTTTCACCGTAAAGCTTTCAAAAACCTCCAGAGGTCAAGGAATGTGTTTTTAAAAATTAAAAAAAGCAAGAAAAATCAATTGATTTATTTTCTAGAAAGTAGGTTTTGGAAATGAAACAGATGACTCCAAAATGAAGACTTTATTATAAATTTAATCCCTGGATTACCAGATTATCTCCCAAAATAACTGGTCATAGAGGATAAGAACAAGTCTCCTTAACCAATCCCCAAATGCACTTTTTTCAGGAATAACAAAGAAATTTTAGATTTATATATAAAAATGTAGCTTATCATAGGTGATGTTAGATTTCATCCACCAGTCTTGTATAATCTAAAAATTAAAGATGAGTTATGTTTTCTTAAAGGGTAGCGTAGCCACATTACCAGAGAAAACTTAAATGACATAGTGTTATATAATATTCATGCTATATGAAAGAATGCTAATTGAATCCTTAATAGCTTTTAAGAAGCTCAAACTGTACTAGACAATATAAAAAACAGGATTGAGCAGAAGTGTCTAATTTTCATTAATGAATAACTGAGCCGTCAAATATCTAAATATGGCAATGCTTGAAGGATCTGGCTTTAAGAGGATAGACGAATCACATCTAACATCAGTGTGCTCACTTCTCTGTCTCTCTCTCTCTCTCTCTCTCTCTCTCATATATATAGTATATATATCATATATTTATATTTATATATAGCATCTATATATAGCATATATTTATATATAGCATATATTATATATAGCATTATAGCATATATTATATATATAATATATATAGCTTAGCTCAAAATTGAGATGAATACTCAGTGCTTCAGAGCAAACAATAAACCTGAAAGAGATTATAAAACAATAGTTGAGTATGCCTCCCAGTATGTTCTGCACAGCTGGGCTACTCTCTTGTCCTGCCACATGAGGGTATTGTGTGTTTGAACATGACTAAGCATGACAGACTGTGGGAGAGAAAGGAGCTCTTCAGACGTAAGCAGAGTTAGCAGCTTTAGTAACTGATTAAGAAAAGGCACACAGAGATTCATTTCCACCCTCTAATCCCAAAGCCAAGCATTAGGTAATGATTATTTTCTGAGCAGGAATATTACAGTGCGAGTTTAGAGAAGAGAAAGAAAGTAGTGATCTCCTTGTAATTTTTATCTAACACTCTCACATAAAACAGTGTAACCTTTCGACCTATGAGTGATTTCCAGCCCCTTATAACCTGACTCTCCATGTAGAGTCTATAGGGGCAAAAATGATCAAATGCAAATTGGAATATAAAATACAAAATCATTAAACACTTAATTACTAACAATATGAAATATGACTGGCAATAAATGTGAATAATAAATAATATGAATGGTTTAAGCTAACCTAAATATGGACATATTTAATCTGGATTTCTAATATATCCAACTAACTGGTGATTACTATAAACCAAGCAGAAAAAATGAAAATAATGGTATTAATTAGTGTTATATATGATGTATCTATAAATAACCTAAAATCCAGACAAATACAAAGTAGATAAAGGTATCAACAAATTTTTAGGATGAAAACAGATTTTAGAAAAATTAGGAGTAGTGAATATCAAGTGTCTATAAAAGATAATTTTAATAAGAAACAAACCAAGTGATACTGCATAAACCCAAAAAGGTTCAGGAATCAGAAATATTATAAATTATATAAGGGAGAAATAAAAACAAGAGAATCAATAGAAAATTGAATAAACAAAAATCTAAGACATCTGCAAAACATGAACATTTTTCACAATTGATAAAAAAAACCCAAGAAGCTCAATTAAGTCCAAATGGAATAAATATTTCTTCTTTGGGAGAAATTTATTTCTCCCTTTAGTACCTGAAGTAAAATCACTAGATCAATTGGATCTTTGATTTACAGAAATTTCCTAAACTCATAGTGCATGGTAATTTGAGTAGACTAAAATTTCAATGGTATTGAGTGGATTTAAAGGCCCTGTGGAAATTGAGGTTTAGGAAACAAAGCAATAATATTCTGATACTTTGATTACTGCTACAGCTGTGAGCAAAAATCTTGTATCTCTGAATTGGGAATCTTGTCTTCTTTTCAGCATTCATGTAACTATGGCAGACTAACTTAGCTTGTAAAAAGAGCAAAATGTCACATCTTTCACAATTTATGATAACTTACTATCAAACATCATAGACTTGAAGGCAAGAAACATTGCTAGAGCTGATGATATAAAGGGGCATTTAAAGAAGTTATTCTAAAGGGAAGACATCACAATCTACATGCACCCAAAAATAAAACTTCAAAATACATGAACCAAAAATTACCAAATTAAAAAGAGAAATCAACAAAAGCATCAATTATAGTGACAGATTTTAAAACACATCTAAAAAATTAGTAGAGAGTAAAGAAAATCATTTCAGGTATATAAGATCTAGAAACACAGAGTGTGATGCCTTCCACTTTGCTCTTTTTACCCAAGATTGGCTTTGCTATTATGGGTCTCTTCTGGTTCCATATGAATTTGAGGATTGATTTCTCTCATTGTGTGAAGAAAGGTGTTGTTGTGACTAGGGGTGTGGTAAGTCTGTATATCAAATTCGGAAGTATGGCTATTTTGATATATTGGTGTTGCCTATCCAAAAACAAGGGATATCTTTCCACTTGCTTTTCATTAATTTTATTGGTACATTTTAGGGATACAATATGCTGATATTCATTATTGGGAATTTGTATCTTTACATAATATATCTTGGTTCTTATCTTTTTCCCCATTCCCCTGCCCTCCTTTCAAGCTCTCCACCCCTCCCCATTTGCAAAGACTTTGTTTTGATTTTTTCCTTTTCTTATACTCAAAAAATTCATCTCCATACTGATTCCCACAGTGGTTGCACCAGTCTACCCTCCCACCAGCAGTGGAGCAGGGTTCCTCTTTCCCCACAGCCCCGCCAGCATTTGTTATTGGTTGATTTCATGATAGCAGCCATTCTTTCTGGAGTGAAGTGGAACCTCAGCATTGTTTTAATTTTCATCTCTCAAATGACCAGTGAAATTGAACATTTTTTCATATGTTTATTTGCTATTTCTACTTTCTTTGTCTGAGAAATGTTCATTTTAGATGCCAATTTTTGGATTGGAGCTTTAAATTTGGGAGCTCTGGGGTTTTTTTTAGGTTCTTTGTATACTCTAGATAGTACACCTTTAACTGAGGAACAGCTGGTAAAAATTTTATCCCGCATTGCAGGTTGTCTCTTCAGGCTGTTGGTGTTTTCTCTTGTGCAGAAGCTTTTTTTTTTTTTTTTTTTTTTTTTGTTGATAAGCTTTTTAATAAGAAGAGATCCCACTTGTCGATTCCTTATGCTAGTTCACATGTGACTGAGGTTTTGTTCATGAAATCTTTTCCTACACCAATGTCTTCAAGAGTTCTACCTAACCTCTCTTCCAGCTGGTTTAGTGTTTTTGTTTTAATATTTAGATCTTTAATCCATTTCTATTTTAGTTTAGTGCATGGTGAGAAATATAGGTCTAGTTTTTTTTATTTTTTAAATTCTTTTATTGGTACATTTTAGGTATACTATTGTATATTTACATTTATCATTGGGTGCTTGTACCTGTACATGATATATTTTGGTTCTTATTTTTTCCCCATTACCTGTGCGCCCTTCGCCCTCTCTACCCTTCCCTATTTACATAGATTTTGTTTCCATTTTTTTCATTTCTAGTTTTAATCTTTGATGAGTTGAGACTCAATCTATGAAAAACCAGCAACCAATATCATTCTAAATGGTAAAAAAACTGACATCCTTCACAGTAAAATCAGGAGCAAGACAAGCCAAACACCCTCACTGGAGGAAAGATAGCCTCTTTAATAAATGGTGCTGGAAAAATTGGGTTTTATCTTTCCTTTTTCTGATGTCCTCTTCAATTTCTTTTTTCAGAGAACAGTAATTTTCATTGTAAAGTCTTTTACTTCCTTGTTTGGGTTAATTCCTAAGTATTTAATTTTTTTGTTGCTGTTGTTAAAGGTTATTATTTTCCTAAATTCTTTCTCAGTGGGTTCATTATTAGTATACAGGAATGCTATTGATATTTGTTTTTGATTTTATATTCTTCTACATTGCTGAATTTGGTTGTTAATTCTAGGTCTTTTGAGGGAATTTTTGAGATCTGTATGGAAGACCATGTCATCTATAGATAATTATTTGACTTCTTTTCTTATAGGTATCCCTTTTATTTCTTTCTTCTTGCCTGATTTCTCTGGCTAATATTTCACATACTATGTTGCACAGGAGTGGTGAAAGTGGATATATTTGTTGTTTTTCTGATTTTATATTTAAGTCTTTCAGTTTCTCCCCATTTAATATGATGCTGGCATTTGGTTTGTCATAGATGGATTTTATCAAAATTAAGTAAAGTCATTCTATACTTATTTTCTTCATGGTTTTTAATCATAAACTAGCATTGAATATTGTTGAAAGATTTTTCTATATCTATTGATATAATCACATGGTTTTTATCTTTGCATCTGTTATATGATGTATTACATTTATAGATTTGGATATGTTGAAACATCCTTCCATCCTTGGGATGCAGCCTACTTGGTCATGGCATATGATCATTTTGATGATTTGTTGCATTCTCTTTGCCCATATCTTTATTAAAGATTTTTGTGAGCTTTCCACCAGCCACCAGGACAGGGTGAGGAGGACTCCCTCGAGCAGGCCCACCAGCTGACCGCTGGGCCACGCGGGCGCCTCCAACAATACTCCCCGCCCCCACCGGCCTCTGGCCTTTTGGCTGTGAAGCTACTTGGTTACACACTGCAGAGGCACAGGGGGACAAAAACCATTGTCCTGAACTCCAGAAGTGAACAAAAGAGAGAGTGCCTGTCTCAGGCTCCCTGATGAAAACAAGCCCACTGGAAAAGTGAAGGGAATCTCTGCAATAAAGGCACACCAGACCACCATGTTTGGTAAGTTGGAGGGATTATCAGCTCCCATCAGAAACTGGACTTT
>NW_004624744.1:32153951-32203983 GCF_000247695.1 Heterocephalus glaber | reverse complement strand
GGGGTGTGGAGAGAAAGGAACACTTCTCCATTGTTCGTGGGAGTACAGACTGGTGCAACCACTGTGGAAATCAGTGTGGAGATACCTCAAAGAACTAGGGCTGGAGGTCCCATTTGACCCAGCTATTTCCATGCTGGGTATTTTCCCAAAAGAATTAAAAGAATCATACCACAGCAATATATGTATACCCATGTTTATTGTGGCACAATTTGTAATGGCTAAAGCTTGGAAACAGCCCAAGTGCCCATCAACTGGAAAGTGGAAAAAGAAGATGTGGTGTTTTTATAAAATGGAGTACTACTCAGCCATAATGAGAAACTAGAGTCATTTATAGCTAAATGGATGCATATTGAGGCCTTACTCTTAAGTGAAATAAATAACACACACATTTGTGAATACCAAATAGTTTCTCTAGTGTGAGAAACTGAGAGTGTAAATAAAGACTAAAAGGATTAATAACTGATAAATGATACTTTGAAATAGGAAAAGGTCCAAAGGTGGAGGGGTGGTGGGAGGGGAAGGGGAAAGGAAAGAATGGAAAGGAAAAATTACGAGAAAAGAAAAAAAAATGGAAACGAAGTATGTAAATAGGGAAGGGTTTAGGGGTGAAGGGCGCACAGGTAATGGGGAAAAAATAAGAACCAAGATACATCATGTACAGGTACAAGCACCCAAAGATAAATGTAAATGTACTGTATACCTAAAATGTACCAATAAAAGAACTTAAGAAAAAAAAATATTTTTGCATCTATGTTCATTAAGGAGATTGTCCTGTAATTGAGTTTTTTAGTTGGGTCTTTGTCTGGTTTGGGGATCAAATTGATGATGGATTCCAGAATCAGTTTTAAAGCACTCCTTCCCTTTCATTTGTATCATAGAATTTGAGTGTTGGTGTTATAACCTCCTCAAAGATCTTGTAGAATTCAGCAGTGAACAAGTCCTGGGCTTTTTTTAACTGGTCAGTTTCCTGTTACTGCCTCAATTTCATTCCTTGGTATTGGATAGTTCAGAATTTGTACGTCTCCTTGGTTCAGTTTTGGTAATTTTTATGTGTCTAGGAATTTGGCTATATCTTTAAGATTTTCCAGTTTGTTGGATTTTAATTTTTCATACTAGTTATTAATTATCTTTGGCAATTTTGACAGTGTTAATTGTGATGTTGACTTTTTCATTTCTAATTGGATTGATCTGAGTGTTTTCTCTCTTTCTTTTGGTAAGTTTGGCTGTTTATGTTTTATTTATTCTTTTTAAGAATAATCTTTGTTTTAGTTTTAATTTCATCAATTTCTACTCTGATCTTTACGGATTTTCCTCCTTAAGTTTGGGTCTGAAAAGTTTTTCACGTATCTTGTTCATGATTAAGCTATTTAATTGAGTTTACTGTGCTTTGTGAGCATCAACTGCAGTAAGCTTCCTCTTAGGACTGACTTCATTGTGACCCATGGGTTTTCTTGTGTTGTACTGGCATTGTGGTTTGATTCCAGAAATTGTTTAATTTCTTCCTTGATTTCTTCTATAGCCCATTGAGTTTTCAGGATTGTGTAAAAAAGTTTCCAAGTTTTTATACATTTTCTGTGTTTTCCTTTGTGGTTGATTTCTAGTTTCAATGCACAATGGTTTGATAATATACATGTGGGGATTTTGTTTCTTTTGTAATTATTTATGCAAGCTTTGTGGATTTGCACGTGGTCTATTTTGATGACAGTTCCATGTGCTGTTGAGAAAAAATGTATTATGTGGTAGTAGGGTAAAACCCTCTGTAGAATATATTAAGTTCATTTGTTCAAAGGTGTGGCTTAGCTCATATATTTCTTTGTTGATTTTTTTATTCAGTTGATCTGTCTCTGTGAAAGTGGGGAATTTAGAACACCCACTATGATTGTGTTGGTATTTGTTTGATCCCTTACATTCAATAATATTTGTTTCATGAAGTTAGGTGCTCCAATATTTGCTGCATACATACTTACAAGTGTTAACTCACCTGTTGAATTGTTCCCTTAACTAGTATGTAGTGATCTTTGCCTCTTCTGATCAGTTTTAGTTTGAAGCTTACTTTGACTGATAGTAAAGTTGTTATCTCTCCTTGCGTTTGGTACATGAAATATTGTTTTCCACCCTTTGTTATTTAGTCTATGAATTTATTTTTAGATTAGATGAGTTTCTTGAATGCAGCAGACTATTGGATCTCTTTTTCTGTCTAATCTGCCAATCTGTTTATTTTAATTGGGAATTTCAGTCTGTTTGCATTGAGAGTTATTATCAAACATTATTGATTTATTCCTGTCATTGTATTCTTTTCTGTTGATAACTCCTTTATTTTCCTTTTTTTAAACCATTTGCCTTATTTGATATATTCATTCCTTCTGAATTTTTTGACTTGTTGGCTTTATTATCTCTTTCCAGGGTACTCTTGAATATTTTTTTGGAGTCTTGTTCTGGTTTTGTTTGCATCTCTTAAAGTGTTCTTTGTTATAGAATGTTTTTACCTTTCCATCTATTTTGAAAGAAAGCTTTGCAGAATATATTAGTCAGAGTTGGAAGTTGTTTGCATTTAGGGCCTGACATACTTCACTATAGGTTCTTTTGCCTTTAAAGTTTTGAGAAGCCTGCTGTAATCCTAATGGGTTTATCTTTATACATCATTTTTTTTGCTTTTCTCTAACAACTTTTAAGATTTTGTCCTTTTGTTGAACAGCTGAGATTTTTACTAAGGAGTCAGGAGGATCTTCTTTTTTTAATAATATACTCTTGTTCCCTTATCATTTTTAATACTTCTAAGTAATTTAACATAATTTACCATTTTGTCCTCAAATTCAAAAACCCTGTCTTCACAATGATCATTTTTGCAATGTCTGAGTTTTATACAATTTTTTATCTGCAGTATTTCTTTCTGACACATTTTTATAGAGTCTTTATCTTTAGTCAATTTGCCATTCATGTTTTGGTCATTCTTTCCAATTTTCTATTTGTTTTTCCCACATATGCATTCATCATTTTGTATGTTACTTACATTATTTTCTGTGTTATAGCCTCTCTGAACTTACCAAGTTTCTTTACCTCTTCCCTAAACAGTTCATACAGCTCTGCTACCTTTTGCCTGCTCTCTCCCCCATCATTGCCCCACAGATGCGGCTTGAGAGAGTTTGGAGATCTTGGAGACATTTTGTTACCTTTTTACATATACATATATATATATATATATATGTGTGTGTGTGTGTGTGTGTGTGTGTGTTGTTTTATATAATATATATCATTTTATATAATGTTATTTCATATAATACAAATATATATATATATTGTGATGGGGTTAAGGTCAAGTGGGTAAGCAGGGATTGTAGTTGATATGAAGCTCTTTTTAGTGAGATTTCTGCTCTTGAGTGGCGTGTGCATGGCTTTCTTTGACCCGCAATAGTGTTTACCCCTTTAACTATTCAATTTAAATGATTTGGACTTGGTTACTCTGTTGTGAATAACTGCTGATTATAGCAGCATCAACAAATTTGCATTTAAATGTTGCATTTATACTTTTACTCTTTATCATTACCGTTTAGAGTCTACACTATATTCTAATTAGCAGTTATTTGGTTGTCTGTGATGTGGGAATTAAAGTAAAGGCAGAGATTAAGGAATAGGTGAAAAAGAGATGTAAGTCAGGAGGAGGAGAAGTGGATAAAACAAATAATAATAGATAAAAATAATTAGTGAAGGATCCAACTCTGTTGGAAGTCTTTTATAGTCAGAGTAAAGATTAAGTGTTGAGGGCCGGGGATTTAGCTCACTGGTTCCGCCGCCTGCCTTGCAAGTGCAAGGACCCGAGTTAGATCCCTGGTACCAAAAAAAAAAAAAAAAAAAAGATTAAGTATTGAGGGTTTTAAGATATTTGTGGTTGCAGGGGTGCAATGTAGGAGAAGGGAGGTGTAATTTGGGATTGAGGAAAGCTGCAGTGTTGTCAGAAATTCTTCATATATTTGTGTACCTGTAAGGTGAAGGAGAGGCAAGGGAAGACAGATGGATAGGTTAAACTAGAAAGAACAAAAACAAGAGAATAGAGAAGTCAGAAGATTAATATGACAGATGATAGGAAGATATGAGAAAGAACAGAATAAACATAGGAAAAAAACTTGAGGGATTTAAAAAGTAGGAGAAACAAGTTAAAATTTAAAAATAATATTGATACAGGAGTAAGAATTGAAGAAAAGTGATGGGGAGAAGAGAGAGAGAAAAGAAACTAAGCAAAAAGAAAAACCAGGTAAACACTACAAATAAAACATAAAATCTGATGGGAACCCAGATTAAACACAGCAGAAAAAGAGCCTCCTGCAATTTCCATGTCACCACTCTGCACGCAGCCTGACTGTCTACACAGTCCCCTTCTTACTGTAGCTGCAGGCAGCCGTGCCAGCTTTGCATCTGTACCTCTCTGTACCAGCTCGCCTGCCTGGAGGGGCTGAAAGGTGTCATTTTCTTTGAGCCTGCCTCTGTGATGCAAGCTGTTCTTTGGGGATGGTTGGCTACAGTTTTTGTCTCCATCCCAAGATCCAGCCACCTCAATTATTTTGAGAGGAGGAGGATGTGGGATAATTTTCCCGACACAGAGCTCTCCTTTATCTTCTGCCAATGTCCTGTGATTCCCATTCGCCTTTGTGCTGGGGGAACCTTTGTGCTATAGCTTCAGACTTTTTTCAGACAAATTTGTCATCAGAAGTTCTCTGCCTTAGGATGTCTGTCTTTTCCTTTATCCTCAAGTCCTAAACTGACCCTGTCTCAAGAGTTCTCCTCTCCAGCTGACAGAATCTGATATGGTACCTGGGCTTGATTTAGGGACTTTTCTCCCATCACACACCCAAGCGTGATAGTGGTTGCTCTTCAGGATTTCCTGCTAGCTCAGATTTCTCTGGTCTTTGTGGAAAGGACATGGAGGAGCTTACCCTGAGACACCAGTTCCATCCTGCTCCCTTTCCTCTGAATCCAGGAATATGATCTGTGCAGCTTCTCTGTAGCCAACTAGACTGGTGTTAGTCGCTGACTGGAGAGGGGACTTCCCTTGCCTGGGATGAGGGCTGGAGAAGTGCTGCTGGGACACACCATTCCCCAGTGTTTGGGGTGATCACTGGGAGAAAGGGCCAAAGGATGCAGAGTCTGCCCCAGGAGCCTGGCCTCTGCAGCTAGTTCCTTCCCTCAGACTACTTTGGATGCTCTCTTGTTGGCTGCTCCCTGGAATCCGCGGGAAAAGGGGTGGTGCAAACCAGCCATGATGGTGCCAATTCCTCTTTTCAGTGATTCAGATAGTGTTTGGATTAATTTATATGTATTGCATTTCAGATTAACGTTTTATTTAAGGGTGTGGTTTCCTCTCCCATTTCAGGGTACCTGTATTTTGATGAAGCTTTTCTGAGTATCTATAAGGTGATACCACCTCTAGTTAGCCATGTTGCATTTCCTGGCTAAGGCACTTTTAAGGGCAGCAGAACAAAGTCAGTGGACTGTCATTACTGACACCAAGACCTTTTGTGAAGTTATATTAATTAAAGCAATGTGTCATTGGTCCCAATACAGATAAGTGGACCCCAAAAGAGTCTAGAAACAGACCTCCACATATTCAGTCACTGTTCTTTTTTTTCAAACTTTATGTCTAATATGACACAATAGTGTAATATGAGAAAGTATGGTCTGATTCATAAATGGTGCTAGATACCTTGGACACTCATACAGGAAAAACTAATCTTTCGTTGTTTGATACAGGGACTTCCAATATAGTTCAGGCTGGCATTGAAGTCTCTTTGTAGCCCAAACTGGTCTCAAAATTGCAGCAATCCTCTTGGCTTAGCTTCTCATATTCTGGCATTATAAGCATGCACCAACCATACCTGGCAAAAAATGAAACTTGATCCCCACTTTACCATGTGCAAAATATCAATTTCAAATAGATTGAAGATACAGATGTGAAAAGTAAAACAATAAACACTTTAGAGGAATATTTAAGAGAAAAATGTGATCTTAGAATGAACAATTATTTTTAAAGTAGAACTCAGAAAGAACTAAAATGAAGTCCCTTCATCCTGTGATACTGGGTTGCATTAACTCCCTCTCTTCCTATTTCTGGCCACTGGATATAGAGGATTATAGCCAAGGCAGGATTTTGCCTATGGGGTATTTAGCCCAACTGTCAAGTGAGTACTATAATTTGCACCTTGGCATGTGTAGCACCAGCAAAGAGGAGTGCTGTGAAGAGTAACACCAATGCCCTCGCCAGTTGTATTGAGGGTCTTACTCTCTGTCACTCGTTGTAGCCCAGTTTAAGCACCTGTCTTTGGCTAGATGCCCTTGAAAAAGGAGGAAGCCTCCTGGAGCAAACCCTCCAGGGATGAGGAAGTCCAAAGAATCACTTCTGCTTCAAGGAGAACTTTGCTGAGATGAACAAGGGCACAGACTAGTGGGAAATAATTGCAGCCCTAGCCATATTCTTTATGGGGTTCATTGTCATGCCATTCATTGCATTTGGGAGAACGGCCATGTACATGGCCCTGTGACATACACATTTAAGGAAGAGTAGGTGGCCATGGAAACCAAGAAAATGCTCCACCCTGAGAGCAACATCCAGAACTTCTTTGCCAAGTGAAACTTCAGGAATTACATGAACTAGTGAAAAAAGTATGAGCCTTGGATCTCTCATTTATGTTAAGTCAGTGTATTCACTGAAAGCCCCTCAGGGCACAGAGCACCAATGCTAACGGATGATCTGTTTATGTGAAAAAAGAAAAGAAATTTTTATTTGACCTACCTTAAAACTAAGAACTTCAAAGACATTAAGAACTGTCAAAAGACATTATTACTAGTGAAAAAACAACTGCCAAACCTAGACACAATGCATATATCCAAGGAAAAAGCCATGTTAAGTGAATGTCATGCTGTTTAATGAGCACAGTAGTCTCATAAAATTATAATGGAGCTGAAAAATTTGTATCCCCTAGTGACTTTGTAGCCATCATGACTCAGTGCAATGTAGTATTCATGTGTTTATGGTGCTGTTATATAAACAAAATTGCACTGCTAGTCATTGCATTTGTATAGCATATATAATTATGTACAATATAATGCTTGACAAAATAATAAATGATTATGTTACTGACTATGTAATTACTTTTGATCAGTATTCTAAAGTGTACTTCTATTGTAAAAAGCTTCCTCACACTAGAGCAACTATTTGGTATTTACACGTGTGTCCTATTTATGTCACTTAAGAGTGTGGCCTCAATATGCATACATGTAGCTATAAATGTCTCTAGTTTCTCATTCTTTATGGCTAAGTAGTACTTCATTTTATTAAAAAAAACTTCTTTATCCAGTTTCCAGTTGATGGGCACTTGGGCTGTTTCCAAGCTTTAGCTATTACAAACTGCACCGCTATAAACATGGGTGCACATATATCGCTGTGGTATGATTCTTTTAATTCTTTGGAGAAGATACCCAGTAGGGGAATAGTTGGGTCAAATGGGACCTCTAGCCCTAGTTCTTTGAGGTATTTCCATACTGATTTCCACAGTGGTTGCACCAGTCTACACTCCCACCAACAATGGAGAAGGGTTCCTTTCTCCTCACACACCCAACAGCATTTGTTATTGGTTGATTTATGAATAGTTTCTCTAGTGTGAGAAACTGGTGTTAATAAGGATAAAAATGATTAAAATGAATAATAATTTGAAATAGGAAAAGATCCAAAGGTATAGGGGTGGTGGGAAGGGAAGGAGAAAGGAAAGAAAGGAAAGGAAAAATTATGAGAAAAGAAAAAAAATGGAAAATCAATCTAGGGAACCATGGAGGGGGTGAAGGGCACACAGGTAATGGGGAAAAAAATAAGAGCCAAGATACATCTTGTACGGGTACAAGCACCCAATGGTAAATGTAAACGTATTGTATACCTACAATGTACCAATAAAAGAATGTTTAAAAGCTTTCCTGCAAAGTAATACATCATGTTATGCCAACAACACCTTCATGTATTTCATGTTACCAAGTCTGTTGGTTGTATAATTTTCTCTTTTGCTTGACTTAATATCATGTTGCATTAGTCATAATGGCCCTTAAATGTGCAAAATCCACTGCCAATATTGCCTATAAGAGTCCTCATGTATTGATTGATCTGGGAACAAAAATGATTAAGGATCACACAGATGGAAAATCAGTGATTATTGCTTACCAGTCAGATATATTCCATTCCAGCAGACAGGTGATCCCATTCCAGCTACAGTCTTGAAGAACAAGAACAAAACATTAAGTGAAATAAATGAGATACATAAGCTTAAATAGCACATAGCTTCTTACATCATATAAAAATCAAAAGAAAAGATAATAGGACATAGGGAGATAGATGTTTGATAAATGGGGAGGGTATTCTGAGATGGAAGGAGGGGAGGGAATAATAAGAACTAAGATATGTACATGTATCTACTCCCCACAATGAGTGTAATCAATATGTACTAATAACATGTACTAATAAAAATAAATAAATATTTTTAAAAGAACAAATGAAAGATCTGCTTCCTTGAAGACTATGAGTTAAATAAAAAAAATAGAAGAGGGTCTATTTCACATATGGACAAATTTCAAATGATCAGAAGACCAGACAGAATTGTATCGTGTCGGGGCCATGAAAAATCACAATCACAGCCAAAAATTTCTTAATGGGAAGAAAAGACTGGATCAGAAAATGATATTAAATTTACTACTATCTGTGAGTAGTTTAAATGATTCAAGAATTATTCAGTATATAATGTGAAAGCGAGTGGTGAGCCTATGAATCCTGATGTGAAGGAGGCTGGAGAATTTTTGGAAATATTAGATAAATTGGTTGCGGAGGAAAATTATTTGCCACAATAATTCTTCAATATGAATGAAGTATTTCTATTCTCTAAATGGACACTTGGCAGGAATTTTAGTCAAAACCAGGTTTCAAGGCTTTGAAGAACAGGATAACAGTCTGTTTAGGGGACATGTTGCATGCTACAAGTTAAAACCTTTTGTGATTTAGCACAGTGCTGACTATGGGCCATTCAAGCTCATCAATAAGCACATACTTTAGTGTGCAATAGGCGTAAGAAAAACCCATGGATGACCCAGCTCCTCTTCAATATGTCTTCCTGAATTTCAATGACAGTTAAATGGAGTACTGTTAGAAGATAAAATACCCTTGAAAAGTTCACTTATTACTGACAATGCTCCCCAAGCTTCTTGCTGTATTGGTAATATTAATCCTAAAAGCAAAGTGGTATTTCTTCCATCAAACCCCACTGAGCTTTTAAGGTCTACTACCCAAGGAAGAACTTTTCCCAGGCTGTTACTGCAGCTGCAGAAGACACTGATGTGACACTGGGAGGACAGTAATATGCTTGCATCAAGTGCCTTGCTTGGGTTCAGAGAAATATCATCAAGGAGGGCATGAAGGACATCCAGGACAAGATACTCCAAAGGTTTGTTCATGACTTCAAAGTATTTGCCAAGGTTGAGAAGTTTGCAGAAAACAGCAAGACTGTTGTTGAGATATTGAAAGCCTTTACCCTGGATGTAAATGAAGATGACTTTGTGGAACTAATGAGGAATTATTGGAACTGGAAAAGGAACTCATAGCTGAAGAAGAACCAAGAGAAAGGAAACTGTGGGAAAAGAAAAAGAATGCCTAGGAGTCACAGTGTAGTCAGTAGACTATTTAACAAACTGCAACAAGTGCCTTAAAAAGTCTAAAATCGTAGACTGAGCCCCAAAAGTTGTCTTCAATAGAGAGGAATGTTCATGGTGCATTACATGACTACATTCAACACTATGATGAGAAAAGCAAGCCACACAAGTCACTATGAACATATTCTGCAGAATGACGTTATTGGGCTGAACACCTTCCCGTGGGACAAGATGTGAAGGTGAAAGAAAATGTTGGTGATTTTAATCTTGTGTGGATCAAGGATAATACGTGAGTTTGTATATTAGTTTTTATTTTTAAAAAGTTAAAAACAAAAATTAAAGATATAAAAATTTTGTAGAATAAAGTTATACAAAAGAAAATATTTCTGTGCAGCTCTACAATATTTGTTTGGGGCTGTCCTATTACAAAAAGCCATAAACTTGAAAAGGAAAAAGTTTATAAAGTAAAAAGCTGTGATGAGCTAACATTAATTTATTGTTAAAGAAAGATTTTTTATGATTTGGTGTAGCTTAAATGTACAGTGTTTATAAAGTGGACCGTGGCATACAGTAATGCCCTAAGATTTCAGATTCACTCAGCACATCCTTACTGTCTCACCCAAAGCAACTGCTAGTTCTGAAAGCTCCGTTTATGATAAGTGTACCACATAGGTGTAACATATTTTATGTCTTTACGTGTATTTTTACATTTAGATATGCTTAGCTACATCAACACCATTGTGTTACTTGTGGTGTTCATTATAGTGACATGCTGTACAAGTTTGTAGCCTAGGGACAATAGGGTATTGCATACAGTCTAGGTGTGAAGTAGAATATTCTATCTAGATTTGTGTAAGTATACTTTATGATGTTTGCACAAAATAATTGCCTAGCAACATGTTCTCAGAACACATCTCTGTCATTAAAGCAACATATAGTTATAAAAAGAGTTCTAAATTACTTAGAAAAAGAGAAAATCAATTTTAAATGGCAAATACATGAACCACTACTTTACAAAGAGACTACTGATATGACAACACATGAAAAGAGGTTCAAATTTATTAGGCATTGACTTTATTAGACATTAACCACAATGATGTACTGCCAGATAGGGAATGCCAACTGTCTTCAAGAAAAGAAGTAAACCGAATCCACCTAAATTGGTAGTGAAAGTGCAAATTGGTAGAAGCATTCTGAATATGTGGGAATTCTAGATACTGTAAAAATGTAAACTTTCCTTAATTGGTCTACAACTTCCACCTATCCCTACCCAGTACACACACACACACACACACACACACACACACACACACAGAGAGACACTTCTCATGGAATGGACAAGCCTTTTAAAAATTTTTATGGAATCATAAAATCAAGGCTTTTAATAAAGAAGGCCAAAAAGGATTTTACTCTATAAAGTAATAGGACAAAACATTTAAAGATCTTATGTTTTGACTCCAGATCATGCACACATAAGAAAGCACTGTGTATCTCAATTCAATCATTAAAGGACACATATTTAATTAAGAGATATTGAAGATAAAAAAGAAAATGAAGATAAATCCTTCCTCCTACCATTTACACTATAGGTTCTAAATATTTTAATATCTCAAATAGAATGTAAAAAAATGTATGCAGATAACAGAGGAAAACTATGAGCATATGCTTTTGATCATATGGTAAAGTTTTAAAAAGAAATAAAAGAATAAATTGTTAAATTTTAAAACATAAGTTGTAGGGCTGGGGATTTATCTCAGTGGTTCTGGAGCCTGGCTTGCAAGCACGAGGTCCCGAGTTCAATCTCCAGTACCAAAAAAAAACCACAACATGAGTTGTAGACTTACATTACACAAAAAGAATTGGTATTCCGAATCCATAAGAAACTTCTACATATCATTAAGATAAAAACATTTACTGATATAACAAAATAAATACATGGAAAATTTATAGAAAATACAAAGCAACGGACCAATAAAATCCTTCTTCAATAATAAACAAGGAAATTAAAATTAGAACAAAATATCCAACACCATTTAAAATTATCTACATTAAAGAAAATTGCAGGTTGATTATATCAAGCATTGATAAGATTGTCAAGCATTGCAATTGTCAGCCAAGAGTCTTGTACACTGCTACAAAAGTAAAGGGTAAATTGATAGGAGCATAAATCAGTAGCCACCTTTGAAACCATTTGGAGTCATCTAATAATCCCACTGCACAGTACAAGAGCTACCCTACATAAATACATTCATTTGCACTTGGACAATATCATTGTGACATTGCTTGTACTAAAAGGAGAGGGAAGAGAAGAAGGCAGGAAGGGGGTAAGGGGGAAGAGTGGAAGGGAAGAAGACAAGAGAGAAAAATCTTCAGTACCCATTAATTGAGTAGTAGCTAAATACAACTAAATAAAATGTAGTGTATTACGTGTATAACACAGAAGTTGTTATGGTGCATAATATCTATGGACAGTAGCTTTCTGGAGATCTCTATATACTTATACTGTAGAAGTAGATCGTACTAACATGACTAGCTTTTCAAGTAAAGTGTAAAAAAGTAAGTTGAAGGAAATATTCCTTCATTTAATTTAAAAATGCAAATAAGAAATGAGAAAAATATATAATAAAATTTTTCCCTCTGTACACACATATTTTCTGTAAATTCACTAACATTATCCAAATGAAAAGCTGTAAGAAAATTGGTGATTATCTTCTGGGAATTTGGAGGGAATCAGCATTTTGCAGGGGTCATCAGAGAACAAAGTGAGCATCTATTATGTACTTCTCACTGGTACCTACTTTCTTTTTTCTTCTGACTATGCACAGTTTTGCTTTAGGTGAGGCTTCTTTTGTCAACCCAAATGCTTAGTTGGAACTGAACACCTCACACAAGATTGAGGCAAATAAAAAAGGCCCAATGTCGTGAATGTTTTCCAGTTTTACAGAAACAGTGATTGGCTCAAGACTGAATCAGAACTATTATTACTCAACTCCAGAAACATTGTAAAATCTGTCATAAAGTACAGAAGTAGAAGAAAGGAAGCTAAAGCCATTGCAGCCATAGGGAATTTTAAAGGGAGAGCCTGAGAACTGGCCAGCATTGTGGTGGTGCCATGGTGCTCCTGAACGGAGAACAGGTCCTTCCCCACTGCCACCACTGGAGGGGATCAGTAAACCCCTGCAGGCCCTCTGTCCAGTGGGTAACTCTTCAGTCATTTTCCACAAACAGTTTTCTTCAATAAAGGTCCCTTGGGCTTATCTTTTCTTTTATAATTTTTATTATAAATCATATTTATATAATTCTGAAAGAGATGTTAAATGAAACAGTCAAAAATTTTTGAATGTATTTTTAATTGATAAAATGTGTATATAATAGTGTATAATATGCTTTGAAATACATACATGTTGTAAAATGGCCAAATTGAGTTATTAACAAATTCATTTCCTCACTATTTTAATGGTGCTCAAAAATGCTCAAAATTGACAGTTGTAGCAATTTTCAAGAGTGGAATATGTTGTTATTAAGTATAGTCACTGTGCTGTACTACTAAACTAAAGGAGCTCTAAGGTATACTCATTCTTTTGACTATAAGGTGTTTATTTGAGATTATATTTGAAAAAATTATAATAAACTACTTGTGATAGATTCATAACTCAGTATAATGTGCTTCCCTAGCGTGTGTTAAGTCCCTCGGTTTGAGTCCTAGTGCTGGAAATATAGTATAGCAATTTCCTGTATCCTGGCAGGAACACTCTAAGGATTTGAGCATTTCCAATGTTTTAAAAATTATACATATATAAATATTAGATGCATATAATTAAAAAGTAAAGTTGTAAGTGGAATCCAACAAAATCCTTAGCCTGATTAACAAACTGAAATGTTGCAGTCACTTCCAAGCTCCTAAATTATTGCTAATGGAAAATGAACTCCTTTATTTAAAATGCTGCTTTCTAAAATAACATAGGCAGAATAAAAATTGTAGGTAGAGAGATAAACTCACTTCTCATAACTGCTGTGCTTATCTAAGAAAGAACTGTGGCTTAGAATAGGGCCTTTGAAAGGGAAGCTTCATTTTCTGTCTTTTTTTTACCTCGTGCTTTACATTCTAGCTTCCCCTTCTTAATACTCCAGGAGTGCAAGCACACCACCCATTCATTTGCTCACCATTTGTCTCTGCTTCTCTTGTTTTTTACCTAGAAGTTGCAAGGACAGTAGTAGCTCATGGTGAGAGCCCAAGAGCTTCATCCAGGTCAGCTTCAGAGTTGCTGACTCTACTCATGTGAACATAAACACCCATTTATTGCAAAATGAGCCTAGTTCAGGTCAGGGTTATTTCCTAAGTGTGCTACTAGGCCAGTAGACAATCATTGTCTATGCTTTCAGTTCCTAGACACCAATCTGACTTAACAAGTTACATAAAAATATCTAATTTATATCCTCCTCCTTTATTACTTCCATGGCAACTCAACCTTCAATTATTTTATAGAATGATTCCTTTGTTTATAATGCTAGATTTGTATAACCTAAACAAACAGGTGGTCTGTCTGTCACACACTGGCAAGCCAGAATGTTAACTATAAATTAATCTCAGAGAAATACCCAGTGTGGAGCAGGTCATCAGTTCCCTTAGCAAAAGAATCAATTTGTTGTATTAGGCCTCCTTGAAAAACTATGCCATGAGTAAATTGAATTGTATGTTTAAAGAAACAAAACAAGTCAAAATGGCTTGTGTGTACACTTTTTTCCCCACCGACTCCAAAGATGTAAACTTGACCTAGCACCCACTACTAGTCATTGAAAAGTACCTCTGTATCTTCATTTTATTTTGTTTTTCCCCAAAAACGTAATGTTCTGTTCTTTCTCTCACTTCCATTTCCCTACCTTTTCCAGCTGCTTCAACTCATATTAAACTATATGACTACTTCAAAATAGAAAGTTTTATTTTACATGTATTTTTATTTTAAAATGATATATTGCTTTCTACTTGTGCTTACACTTCAGTTATCACCGATCTACTCAAGTTATTTTACTTTTACTACTTCTACTTATCGCAGTATTCGTTCCATACCCTCATCATGTTTCATTGATTTGTTCTTTCATTAGTGAATCTGCTGAAGGTTTCATTGCTACTGCAAATCCTGCTACAGTGGTTATCTTCACATGTACCTATTTGCAACATTTGTGTGAAAGGATTACAAAATTCAACAAACATGTATTAAACACCTAATAAGTGTCATGCATTGGCCAAGGCATATGCGCAAAAGAAACAAAATGCCCTGGCCTCCAGAAATTCATTTTCTAGTAGATTTTCTCTAACGAATATATCCAAGAACTGGACTGCTATATTTTACGGTACACTCATTCTTAATTTCTCTAAATATTGTTAGAATCCCTTCTGAAATAGCTGCACCAAGTTTAGCATCCTCTCATAGTATGTGAGTACCTTTGTTCCCCAGACTCAAAAGTTATCGACTCAGGAAATTATACAATTTTCTAATATTTGGCAACCTGATAAAAGAAAATTCCATACCATTCTATATATACTAGATGGTCTAGTGTTTCTACACATACCTCTAGCTTATGTAGCCTTACCCTTGTCATAACTGCCTATTCATAGTTGTTTTCAATTTTCTTGCTGTTTCTTTTTAAATTTTTCAGCATTTTAAGCAAAAAAAAAAATTACAAGAGAAATTGAAAAAATAAAAAAGACTAAAAAGGTATACCAGAACGAATCCAAAACAAGATGGAAATAAATCAAAGATAAATTGCTAGACTCAGTGAAAGAGAGAAACATGACCATAGTAAAACCCCAAAGGTATATTTTTTAAAAATTACTTTCTGGGAAAAAAGTGTACAAAATAGACAAAACTTTGGCAAGATGTAACAAAACAGAAATAAGATGAAAATAGGCAACAGAACCATAAAAACTTTAACATAAAAGTTGCTTTAAAATAAAGTTTAAATGGTGATTTAAGACGAGGAACAGCTCGGATAGCATGAGTGGTGAGTGCCAACAAGTTCTTAATAATAAGATATAAATTGTCACTTAAAATATTTTAAAATAAGAAAATTGGACATCTTATTTGGTGATGCTTATACAATTTTTTTACAATAAAGAAAAGACAGTGCATCAAAAATAATATACAGGTTAAAAATGAATTAGTTCCACTTTGGAAAGATTAACCACTGTGGGAATTGGTTTCCTTACATAACACAAAACTAACCAATGTATACAAAGCCAGAGCAGGAGGAAGATAGAGAAGCAAGGCCTCTGGCTGACCATCTTTTCTTCCAGGAGCTACTTTCTAGGCTGTAGCCTAGAGAATCAGTAGCCAACAGAGCACTGCAACCTGCCTGAATAGACTTGAGCAGGCCAGCTCTGGAGCCCAGCTCTGTAGAATAGGGAAATTGAAGGGAGAAGTCTACACAGGGAAATTCTAGTGCAGATCACAGAGTCCTTTTGAGACTTGGACTAAATTAATCCTCTGTATATACAAAAGATCTTGATAAATCCCCTAGAAAGCAATTTTCCAGGCTTTACACAAACCTGCTATCAGCCTTAGTGGAGAGATCCTATTAAGTATGGGGCACTAAATTGTTCTTGGAAAGGTCTTACTTCAGTAATGGAGCTAAACTAAAAAGAATATTGCTTGGAAAACATTACCAGAACATAAGACAAAGTGTGAATAAATCAACAAATTCCAGGTAACTTAAGAATTCATGCCAGAACAAAGCCTCATGTTCTTTAAAGGATTACAGAAATGTCCAATATGTACAACATAACCTAGAATATGGTTTTTAAAAGTTACCAGACATACAAAGAAGCCATATTATATATTCCATACCTGGTATAATAATGAAAATAAACTCAAAAATAACAGAAATTATTAATTTAACAAAAAAGGGCATTGATACTGTTGTTATAAATATGTTCTATATAATCAGGAAAATGCAAAAATCATGGAAAGAAAAAGAAACTATGAAAAAGACAAAAATTACTTCTAAAGATGAAATAATATCTAAAATTATACAATGAAATATTAAATACTATAAAAGGAAAAATAAATGGATTAGAAGATAAAGGAATAAAAATATTTTAAAATGAAGCCAAAATGAAGAAAGCAAAATAAAAATCATAAGTGATCTGTGAATAAACATCAGGTAGTTAAACATGGCATAGGTAGAGACCTCAAATGAGAAATAGAAATAACAGTAAAATTTTATTTTCAACTAAGCTCAACAAACCTAAACCACAATAAATATAGATAAAGTGGGATCTTGTTCTGGACAAAGAAAATAAAAATGTGAAAATCAGAATTATCCTCACTGAAGTAAAAAATGTAGTTTGACTTTTAAAAGATAAAGTATATAAATCACATCTTTTATAATTTTTGCTCACTTCCTGGAATAAATTGTAAGGCACCCTGACTATGCAAACTTTAATCCAGAAATATAAATTTCACTTAAAATTAGAAAATTAATCAATGTAATTCATAATTTTAATAGACTAGCAAAAAATCCTATAGATACAGGGAAAATCAACAAATTTAATACAATGACAAGTTTAATTTAATGTTTGTGAAAAAATAAAAACAAAAAACTTCAAAACAAACCAGAAGGGGAAAAGAATTCTTTAAACATTTTTTTTTTTTTTGGTACTGGGGATCGAACTCTGGACCTTGTGCTTGTGAGGTAGGGGGCAGAACCACTGAGCTAAATCCCCAGCCCCTAGAATTCTTTAACCTAATTAAGAGTTTCTGTTATAAAATTGACAGCTAATATCATATTAGTGGTAAGTGGCTATTTTCTCCATAAACTCATAAAACAAGCAAGGGCAAGTAGTTATAGCATTTCTATTTCACATGATATTTGTGGTATTAGTAGAATGTATTTACATACAGCATGATCACAAAAGTAGGAAATGTTTAGGAATTTACAAAAAAAGCTATTATTACTTTATCTGAGTGTATGAAATTTACAGGATACAATATGAATATACAATAATCAATTATATTTTCATAGAACCACAACAAAAAACGGAATTAAAATATAGCACAATATGTCATAACAAAAATATGAAATATACAGAGATAAATAGAAAAATGTGCACTTTTTAAAATGTACACTTAGAGCCGGGAATTTACCTCAGTGGTTCTGGTGCCTGCCTCACAAGCGCAAGGTCCCGAGTTTGAGCCCTGGTACCAAAAAAAAAAAAAAAAAAAATCCAAACTAAAATGTACACTTAAATCTTTAATAGATTTTAAAGAGAATTTAAGAATATTTAAATAAATGGATATATATATATATAATTTGTTCTCTACCTCACATCAAATACAAAAAATTCACTCAATATAAATCATATACTTAAATGGAAAACCAAAAAAGGATAAACTTGCAATTAAAAATAGAAGCAAATCATTAGACTATGTTAGGTTAATAATATTTTGTATAAGACACAAAAACTGTAAAATATAAATATTTATATATTGGGATCTATCAAAGATGAAAATATTTTCTATTTAAAATTCTATTAAGCAAATGAAAACACAAAGCAGACTGGGAGTCTAGAATTGGTATTCAGAATGTAAAATGAACTTTTTACTTGAAAAAAGACATATAATTTACTAATAATCACATAAAAATCTTCAATATCACCAGTTATCATGAAAATGCAAATTAAAAATACAATAAGAAACAATACTGCATTTTTAAATAATGCATCATAATACAGCTGAGATGTTAATTTCTATATATGATACAATCAAGATGTGAATGACAAGTAAGGGAACAGTATTCCTCAACATATCAAAGGATTTCTGTAAGTTTATACCAAATATCATGTTTAACCAGACCAACACACACAAACATGAGCGCACGCACACACATACACTCCATACACACACGCACAAACTTGGATTTTATTTCCTTTAAGACAAAAAGCCAGATGGATTTCATGAGTTCTTTTAACTTCTAGGGAACTAGAAGAGATTTCTCATATTGTGTCTCTGATTTAGTTCAGCATTGTAGTGTTTGCATCCTGCCCAATGCATTTGGGAAAGTAAATTGCTATGAGGTATGAAGGAAAAGACTAATGTATCATGGTTAGAAAGTATTTGAGCATGTTCATAGAAACCCCAACAGGCAGATCACTATAATCTGTTATGCCTAATTGTCCTATATGCCTAATTGTCTAATAAAATGCACTTATTTCTCAAATTTAGGGGGAAAATACCAGGAAAAGTGGAATGCTGGTAAACAAGATAGAAAAGAAAGTCATCTTTTGCTAGATTTGGGTCCCCTCTGAGGGACTGGGAAGAAGGTCTAAGGAAAGCAGTGAAGTCTGGATTAGCTGCTCTTTGAAAAGAGGGATTTGAAGATGTGGGGATTAACTAGAGATTGGCTGTGTTGAGTGGAGGAGGGCAAGTAGGCAATTGGTTGTCTTCTGTAATTAATGAATTGAGCAAAGTTGATCTGGGGCATCACTGAGAAGAAAGCAATAATTACTCAAAGTGGGATTTTTATGGCATTTTACAACCGCATCAGGACCTTAGGAAGTACAATGTTGTTAACTTTACAGCTGACTTTATCTGTGTCTGTCCACCAGTTCTGATTAATGGGAGGGTGGTTTTGTTCTTTTTCAGTTGGCATTGGTTTTTCTTCATTCTTCAGTCCTAGATAGTTTCTGGCTGTTTCACAACTAAAAGAGACAACGGCAAGGGGACTAGATACAAGACTGCCTTAAAAATTCAATTATTTGTCTCAATTTTACTAAAAATAAAAAGAAATGAAATTTAGGAAGATACACATTAAATATCAAGAAAATTCAGAATAAACAAAATGTTAAACTTTACATAATGACACAGAACATATAAGTTCAGTAAAGATATATCTTCAATTGGGATAATTCAATATTAAGAAGATATGAATTCCTACAACACCCTCACAAAATTAACTCTCAAATTTATGTTGGTTCATATGAAGATTTTTAGGAAAACTTGAAAACACTAACTTTAAATTCAATATGTGAAGATATCCACAAATATCAAAGACATCTTTTAAAAAAGCAAATACACAGTCAAATGGAGAAATATCCTACTATAATATCTATAAAGTCTACAATAAAAGGATGGCAGTAAAATAATGTGATATAGGTAGAAATATAAGTCACAGAACAACGAAAATTTAAAAATCCCAATTTTAGACTTATCTATTCATGGAAATTCAGTAAAGGAGATGACATTACAAAACATAGAAAAAGGAGGGGTCATTTGGCAACAGTTGCAGAGAAATAGGGATCATTATAAAAAGAACAGTAAAACTGGATCTCTTAACTCAGAACATATGCAATTCAATGTCCCAATTCAATCAAATATTTAGAGATGGTAAAGATTATAATGGTAAGACTATAAAGTTACAAGAAGAAATGTAGAACTTCTTTGTCTCTTTGTAATAAGAAAGACTTTTCTTTTGAATAAGACAAAAAACTCAGCCCATCAAAATGAAAGATTGTTCTTCATAAACTATCGATGAGGTTGAAGATATGCTACCAAAACAAGACATCTCTGCTTATTAAAAATTTTAGGCTAAGGGATTTTGAGAATAGCATGTGCAAAAACAACTTCCTGAGCTTCCCTGAAGCAGGTCATAGGATACTCGCCTGAGAGGTGACCTCCCTAGACTCAGCGGAAACAGTTGCACTTTTACATCCAAATTCAGAGGTACTGAGAGGGATTTGAATGAAAAGGTCTCACGAAGTTTTCCCCAGTTTCCACTAACTCAGTGACTCATATTCTTAGTCCCATCAGGTTTTCTCAAAACTCTCTATTCTTCATCAAACAGTGAAAAAAGAAATCACTAAAGTTTACATGTTTATTAAAGTGTTATTAATAATTATTATTCATAAGGTTATTTTATTATTTATTCATAAATTACTGTTCATAAAGTTTTTTCCTTAAGAATGCTACCATGTCACATAATACTCATATTAAATAAATGTGTATGATTTCTCATTAGTCTGTCTCTTGTTACAGATATGTTTTTTCTTCCTTATATCATAAACAGTAAACATATGGGTAGTCATTTACTTTTTAGAAAGACCTCAAAAACATATAAAATAATTTATATTGATACAACTATATGGTTATTTATGTCATCTGTTTAAGATAGGTATATATATTATGCACATTCAGTTAATGTGATTAATATAAAATAAACTAAATAAATTAATATTTAGAAAAGGACTGATGTGCATTTATCACTGGTAAAATTAAATTTGCTTCAAAATATCTAAATATCTAAATATCTTTGCTCTAGGAATAGGGGATATACTTAGTATGTGTAGATGATGCAAACTATTTTTTATATAGGAATCTGCTGAAAAATATATACATGGAATAAAAGACATTTGAAATTAAGAGATTAAAATAGAGCTAATTGAAAACTGAAGTGCAATTTGAGTTATCATAACATAACCTTTATGGCACTTCTTAGATTATATTGTAAATTAAAAAGAGTAATAAATGTTCCAGTTGGTGTCAAATGAGTATTCCTAGCATTATACAGTTATTTAGACCATTGTGATTTCTAAAAATTAGACTCTTATGGGTGTATTTCCTAGGTCTGCTATTCTTGGAAGCTAGTAACTTTCTCATTACTGAAAAATACTAGGAATCAATTAAACATAGAAATCAAAAGCTGAATATGTATGAGAGCTTAACCTTAGCATTGTAAGAAAAAAAATGTGTCTTTTCATTAACTTGTTTCATAGAAGGCAATGATTACAATTATTTCAAGAAGAAAAGATAAATCAAATGTTTAAACATTTTGCAACTTTCAGCCACACTGGCAAGGATGCTTTTGTCTTTTGTCATGTCGTTCTTAGCTTAAAGCATCCTGTGTCTTTCAACAGAAATCTTGACAGCTGATATTTTCTTCTTTTTACTTCTACTTCAACTGCTAATTGCATATTTACAGTCCTTCAATCAAGAGGAAAAGAGAAACAGATTTGAAAAATTTTCTGTCTGAAAACAGAACTATGTAGTATAATGAAACATCTACTCATTAAATATAGAGAACTTCATGGCATCAATAATAAGTGTTATAAAGGACACAGAGGTATTATTAATTCTGAAGGAATGCAGGACTGGAAAAACAATAAGTCATTTTGACAGTTGCTGTGAAGACTATTACCAAATGTTATGTTTACTTGACTAGGCTCAATTTATAAAGCAAGACCTTTAAAAAATCTGCAGTTTAATCAATTGAGATGTGCTATTATAAACAACTGCTAATGGACTGAGGCTTTGCTTCCCTTCCTAATGATTGAATTGTGACTGTGCTTTTAAAATTAGGATAATTACTAGTGTGGGCAGTTTATGTGCATTTTTTAAAGAAACTTAAATCAATGAAGAAAGCTGTAGAACAGATTTAATGAAAACATAATTTTTTAATTAAGCTAAAGATACAAGTCTAAGTACAGTATGTGATTACCTTTTCAGAGAGAATTCAAGGAGATATCTGTTTATCATGAAAATTAAGGAACATAGTGGATTTAAATCCCTATCCACAATCATTGATTAAACTTCTCTGTATATCTCATATGAAAATTCATTCAAAACCCTAGAAAATAGAAATTTATGTTTGATTGGACTCTGTTTATGTATGTATTTATTTATTTATTTTTATTTTTTATTTTTGGTACTGGGGATTGAATTCAGGACCTTGTGCTTGCAAGGCAGGCGCAATGCCACTGAGCTAAATCCCTGGCCCAGGATTCTGTTTATTTATTTATTTATTTTTGGTACAGGGGAGTGAACTCGGGACCTTGCACTTGCAAGGCAGGTGCCAGAACCACTGAGCTAAATCCCCGGCTCCTGATTCTGTTTATTTTTAAAGATATGTATTTGAGGGCCGGGGATTTAGCTCAGTGGTTCCGGTGCCTGCCTCGCAAGCACAAGGTCCCGAGTTTGATCCCCGGTACCAAAAAAAAAAAAAAAAAAGATATGTATTTGAAGGATTTGATTATCTAAAGAACCTAATTTTTTTTTAGTAATTGCATTGGTACATTTAAGGTACAATATAATGACATTCATCAATGGAAATTTGCACCTTTACATAATTCATCTTGGTTCTTATTTTTTCCCCCTTCCCCTGCCCTCCCTTCAACCCCTCCACCCTTCTCTATCTACAAAGACTTTGTTTCCATTTTTTCTCTTTCTCGTATTAATTCCATTCCCTTCTTTCCTTTCCTCTTCCCCTCTCATTTGCCCTTCCCTTTGCACCTTTTCTTCCTATCATGTTATCTGCTATACCTTTTAGTCCTTATTTACACTTTCGGTTTCCCACACCAGAGAAACTATCCGGTATTTACACATGTGCGTCCTATTTATTTCACTTCAGAGTATCACCTCAGTGTGCATCCATTTAGGTATAAATGTCTCAAGTTTCTTGTTCTTTATGTAATATTCTTTATGTAATATTCCATTTTTTTAAATTTTAGAAAATGGATTGGACTACACTTAATATAAGGAGTGGTTTCAATTTTTAATTTTCTACTTGGTTTTGATCAAATCATATGGGAAATTGGTTTCAGTGATAGCTGGCTTTTTAGAATGTAAACCATTCTTGTATTTATTTCACAAACATGTCTTTGTATGATAATATGCCACCCTTCAGGACTTGTGAAGGTCATAAGGGGTCAAGATTGCACTGAAAATATAAACTCGATTTACAATTTTATGCTTTTGCTTATGCATATAATTTTACATACAATGGCCATTTATATATGTATGTGTGGGTGTGTGAGTTTGTATGCATGTGTATTTTTGTACATGAACATAGCATAAATAACTAATCTGAAAACGGGAAGAGGACCCAGTAGTAGTCTCGATATGTAATAAAAAATTAGAGTATATTTTCTGGGACTTTATGACTTTTAACATATAAACACATATACCAAACAGAGATAATGGATAACAAATTAAAAGGCCTTGGTAACAATTTTAAAGACCACAGTTAATGACCAGTATAACTATAGAACTATAAAAATATAAAAGAATGGAGACAACTATCTACTTATAATCACAATGCCTACCTGGTATAATTTCTGTAGAGAAAAAAGCAGAAATTACAATAGGACATCTGATGGATCTGAGATCAAATCAGAAAACCCCACAATAACAATTTTTCCCAGACCCAGAAAATCTACTGAAGATTGGCAGAAAGTAAGAGCTTTGGCCAAGCTGTTGTCGGGCAAGTGGAAGGAGCTTATATGAGATCTGAGTAGTAAAAGAGCAATCAGATCCACAAAAACTCGAAACAAACCATCAGTGCTGCTGTACAGGTAAATGAGAGAAGCAGAGGAAACATACCTAACAATGGAGTCAAAATTGAACAGGATACTAGCAAATCTCTGAAAGCAAATACCTATGTTTTTCTAACATTTCTGAAAAAAAACAAAGGAACTTTGTTAAAACAAAGGAACAATGTTTTAAAAATTAGCTGGATTATAGATAAATTCTTCATACACAAAAATTCCAATATTGGTATAAAATGTCGTTGCTTAAGTGTGAGCTGTGTATACTGACTTCCTTTTGAAGAATATATTCTGGGAAAGACAGAAAAATCACTATCTTTCCCGTGTAGAAACTTGCCCAACCATATCTTAGTCAAGTGATTAAGTTTAGCATCATCAGTGATAAGCCATGATTACAGTGTGTACCCTTGGTATGATGTGACAAGAATGCCACTTTACCTCTATGGTCTTATTACCTAAACACAATCACCCAGAAGAAACATGAGGAAAACATAAGATAAGACCACACTGATAGAAATTCTACAAATATTAGATCTGTACACTTCAAAGCTGTCAAGGTAATCAAAAGCAGGGAAAGTCTGAGAAACTGCCACAATAAAGAAAAACCTAAAGGGACACAATAACTAGATATAATGTAGTATCATAGATGGAGTCTTGGAAAAATGAAAGGACATTGAATAGAAATTAAAATGATCTGAATAAAGTATGGACTTTAGTAAAAAATAAGGTGTCAATATTGGCTCACTAATTATGAAAAATGTACCAAACTAACATAGAATGTTAATAATAGGAAAAACTTAGTGGAGTGTTCATGAGAATTCTCCATACCAATGTTACAAATTTTCTGTAAAGATGAATACATTCTGAAACAAGACATTTATATTTTTTTAAATTTTCTAAACCAATACTTCTTTGAAAAGTTCACAAAAATTAAATTCCAATGTCAAGAGGTGATAGAAATATTTGAAGTCAAATTTAATATAAAAGCAAGAAAAATACGTACCTTCATACTTATATATGAAAACACTCCATAAAAAATAGGCTAAATAATGAAAATAAAAATGGTAATATACTATTTCAAAGAAGCTAGAAAATTATACATGATATGAAAGATAATATGAAAGATATTTAGTAAGAAGATTTAAAGAAAACTGAAAATGTAAAAAAGAGTATCACTTAAGAAAGCAAGACTAAACAAAAAGGAATACAAGAAAAATAAGCAAAATTGTTAATTTCATGAATGAAATAGAGGCAAAAAGGAGAAAAATCCAGAAAGAAAGCAGGTATAAAAGGTTTTGAAAGAAAGGACCAAATGTTGAAGATAAATCAAGAAAGGAAATATAACCTGGGACTAACAGAAAACAGTGAAGAAAACAGTCAAAAAAATAGAATAAGTATTAAAATAATATAATTGAAGTGAACTTTCCAGAAATTTAAAAAAAGAAAGAGCTACACAGCAAAAGGATATAAAACCTCTGTGGCAATATTGTGTTAGCATGAGGATGCCAAGGCAGATTCCAAAAAAGTACTGGATTTTAGAGAAAAAAAATTCTTTAGATTACAGTTAGGTAAAATGGTGATAAGCAAGTAAAAGAACACAGCCAGAATTTAGGGTTCCATATGGGACCTTCAGCAGCAACTCCAAAGGATAATCCATTCAGAGTTGATTGATCTGGGGTTTTATGGAAGGTAATGTAGGGTTAGTGAGATGGGCTTAGGTGGAGTGAGGGAAAGGGAAGTATAAGACTGGGGGAGCAAGAATGGCTGAGTAGAAAGGGCCATGTGGCAACATGACAATGGCTACCTTAGCAACAACTAGTTGCTAATTTATGATCCTGGCTGTGATTGTTCCTGGAGTTCAGGGAGCTGGGAGAAAACAGGGATCAGATCTATCATTGCATTCTTGGGTTTTAAAGATAATAAGAAAGAACAAGTAGCTGAAATCATGGTAGATGGTTTGAAGGTAGCTGTGAACAATACTCTGAGATGGGGAGGGCATGAGTGTCCTTGTCCTTGTCCTTTAAAGGAACGGCCTCTTCCAAGGTTATGTGTGAATCTAAAATGCGCAAAGGTGGAGGTTGGGGACCAGAGGAAGGAGTAAAGAGAAAAAGTATAGACTATGTGGAAAGGGAAGAAAGATTTTGGAAGAAGTCCGTTGTCTGCATCTTTAAAAGGAGATCCCATCCCATGAAGGGAATTGTGGAATCACCAGGAATGAATGAGAGAATATATGATCCTGTTAGGAGCAACTTAAGGGTGTCGTCATGCAGGGAGGCTGGCTGTCAACTTCCACTACCAACACTGAAGATTTAACTCTAGGTCCTGAGTATGTTGACAAAGAGTATGATTGAGTTGAGTATGTTGGCCCCTATGTCAGAGAGAAATGAGATAAACTTATGCTCAACTAGAAGAGCTCTTGTTTGGTGATGGGCTGGGGGAGCAAGATCTGTGGCACCTGTCAGTCTTCTGCTTGAAGTACAGGTCCCAGTAGATCAACAGGACAGGGCTAAGGAGTCAGTGACCCCACACCTACTTGGAGAGGGGACAGTCCATCTTCCAGTGGCCCTCCTAGCCACTAGGGAAGACACGTTGTGAGGAGCTATAGATTTGGGCATAGTTTTGCCCAGTGCCTTGTTTTGCCACACTCAGCTTAAAAATGAGGAACATAGAACTTTATGTGATTTCTGATGAAGATAATAACATAAAGAGTTTAAAAACTATAAAGTATGGTTTAATCCATGATTTATAATGATAGTAAAATACTAATTGATTAATTTAAATGATGATGTAGAATAAATCCATTCTTTTGAAAATTGGCAAATAGAGGAAAATAATCAAATAGTATTCACATTCCTGTATGAACTTTCAATGGAAGTACCATTTTATAAAATAATGTCAGTAAGTATATAAAAACAAAACAATAAAATTATAATACCACAAATTTACTATCCTCTACTACTGGAAATAGTGTTTAGAACAATAGTAGCTGCTAATATAACTCAAATAGAGACAACCAGGTATCAAATACTGTATCTGATCCAAGCAAAGCTTTGCTGCCAAATGCACATAGAAGTCAATACTGGGGAACTGCTGCTTTATGTTTGATTTTGTTGGTTTTTTGCAAAAATAAAAAGCTTTTTACTGAGAGACAATCATGAAGATTAGAGATTAAAAACTCAAATCTGTTTCCCGAACAGGTTGATATCAGGGGAATTTATAGGATGGGAAATACAAGGTATTTGTTCATTGAATGGTGAAAAGGAGAAGTTTTCAGGGTCCTTTTTTGTCCTTTTTGTTAGGTGATTGTTAAGGTTTATATCTAGATGTCCCTTCAAAGCCTCATGGGATTATAGGTGGGACTTTTGGATTCCTCCACTGATGAATTTATAGCTAAATATGAAGTTGGGAGGTGAAGCCTGGTTGGAGAAAGTGAGACACTGGGGGCATAGACTGCAAGAGTCAACCCCTCCCTCCCTCCTCCTTGATTGCTTTTTCCTGCCTGGCATGCCAGGAGCAAGTCTCCTCTGTATGCCCCTCTGCTATGGAGCCAGCTGACTATGGACTGAAACTCCTACAAACTATGAGCCAAAATAAACCTTTCCTCTTTTAAGTTGTGGGTGTTAAATATTATGCCCCAGTGATGAGAAAGTAACTAGACAGTGGTCACTGTTCCTTGTCGCAGATTTTTGTTTCTTTGCGAGGAGGGAAGCTCTAGTAGGGAGGTTTGAGCTTGTGTTATGAAAAGATCATTGAGCTGACTTCTCCATATGTCCATCCTGGAAAAGCTGCTTTCAAACTACTTTTGAGTGGATTCTGGAGAATTTTCCTAAAAGATAGTTAAGCACTTTAGTATTTAAGGACTTATGTCCAAAGTCTTAGACAATCCCACCTCCTGATTAAAACACACCACACACACACAAACACGCATGCACACACTAAAATTACTACTAACACAATGTGCATGTGCAGAACTAATCCAATTCAGCATGACAAAGGCTCCAAGAACAAAACATACAAAACCCCCTGGATCCATACTGGCCCACGGAGGCACACCAAAACCGTATTTCAAAGGCTGTTAAAAACTATCTTGACTTCATAACTAAAGCCCACAGAAGGGGCTTCTGGTCTGAAACTAACCAGATTGATTGCACATAAAATAAGACAAAACAAAAATAAACATTCTTCCAAAAGATTCTATTAGAACCCATACTTCCATAATGTAACATTCAAAATGTCCAGGGTATAATACAAAGCTACTCAGCATATAAAGAAGCAGTGAAAGCCCAGCAACTCTTGCGGAAAAGACAGTACACAGATGCCAAACCTGAAACGAGCAAGATGTTGGACTTAACACGCCGAAACTTTAGTGCATTCCTGCCCCATGAAGTAAAGATGAACCCTGATTAGTACTGAAGGATAACAGGTGAAAATCTACTCATGGGTCGCAAGGGAGTCTCAGAATTCATTTGTTGTAAAGGAAAAATTTCAGCAAAAATGGGAAAGTAAGTAGTTCCAAGAGTTTGTTCAGAGAAATAGAAAAATCAAGTACAGACAGTCAGAACTAACTTTGTGAGAAATCTGGATACCAGTTCAAAAATGCATAACACCTTGTTGAATGCTGAATCAAGAAATTACAACTGTAAAAGAATTGGAAAACTTTGCATCTCCCTTGCTCCCTACCTCTGTGGTGGTATCAAAAACAGTGGCCTACATTCCCAGTATAAGATGGATCCTGATCTTAAAAGGTACAGGGCAGACTTTATTAACTAGGTATTATAAGTTTGTCTGTCCTGACTCTCCAGAGACTACATGCAGGAGTGATGCAAGATAGTTGTCTTTGATTCACCTAACTCTGAACTCTCCTAGAGCAGAAAACCAGTAGGTAATGTTTTGAAATATTATAAAGCAAATAAACCGCTCTTAACTGCTTAGGCAAAAGCTTATATTTGAGACACACAATAGAGTGCCAAAACCTGGAAGGAAAAGTTAGGGAGTATGTGTTGGGGGGAGTCGAGCATTGAAAACACTTGTGTATATTGAGGAATTTAGGAAACAATGTCCAAAGCATAGAGGAAAGATAATCAGAAAACAGTGAGGAAAAACTACTAAGCTTTTATGTCCGGCTAATTTCTAGGCTCACACCTGAAATGAAGCTTAAGGCAACGTTGCAAGCAGCCTGGCTAAGTGTTTAGTGCCCAAAAAATAGAGCCAGTCTTCAAAGACAAAAACCTTAAATTTTTCCCTTTATTGCTTTCTCTTTCTCTTCTTAGATTCAGGCTTCAAATACCATACATGACAAGGAATATAGAATTTTAAAAAATAAAAATACTTACAAAAATCTACAAGCAACTGAAACTACAACTAAACATTTTTTTAAAAACCCAAGCATAGCAAAAAAAAATTGATTATCATATTCTAACATTCAAATGGCCCAGTTGTCCACAACAAACATGAAGAAACAAGAAACTATGGCATTTTTGCTTAAGAAATTAACAGAAATTGTCCCCAAGGGAGCACACATTTAGTAAACAAAGACTTGAAAAAAATCAAGTGTTTTAGATATATTTAAAGAGGTAAAGGAAGCCATGGATAAATAACTGAGGAAATCAGAAGATGATGTATGAACAAATTGAGAATACCAATAAAGCAATAGATAATATAAGAAATTATTTAGCTCAGTGGTTCTGCTGCCTGCCTTACAAGCACAAGGTCCCAAGTTCGATCTCTGGTACCAAAAAAAAAGAAACTATGCAGCTAAAGATTGTAATAACTGAAATGAGAAACTCACTAGCAATTTTAAATAGCAGATTTGAGCAGATGGAAGAATCAGCAAACTTAAAGGGGATCAATTGAAATCATTCCTTTAAGGATCACAGGGAAAAGATCAAATAAAAATGAACAGAACCTTGGGGAACTGTGAAATTCCCTCACGCATACCAAAGTATGCATACTGGGAATTCCAGAAGGAAAGGGGAAAGAGAAAGGGATGGATAAAATATTTAAAGAAATGGTGCAAATTTGATAAGGACATAACTTCTAGAATTCAAAAAATTCAAAAGATAATCACAAACATTATTTGTTGTGGATCTAGTAGGTCAATGGAATGATACAACTCAGTATGTCCAGAAGGTATCTCTTTTATGACTTTTAGAGTTTTATGCAAATGCTAATCCTAGAATTAAAATAGTGGTATATCTATCTATGAATAAAAATGCTTGAGACTGTTAAGAAAAATTATAGTATTCTATTCATCCACTAAAATGCTTTCTATTTTTGAGGAAAATCTGCCTAGTTTATAAACTCAATTAGATTGAGGAGACATTGATTTTTTTCAAGATCAAAGAACTTGATTAATTCATATTAAAGACTTTTATTAACCTTTTGCAAAGGGAAGAAGGCATGAATGAGCTTTCTCAAGTTGTTGTGTCATAACTCTCTAAGACCAGAAGTGTGTAAAAGGTGAATGCAAATTGAGATATTCAAATTAGAAGTAGCCCTCATCCTAGGCCACTGGCCACAACACTGTACTGGGAACCCTTCCCATTCTAATTTACCTTTTAAGGAGATATAAAAAAGTTGGAGGTATAATTGTATAACTAAGGTTGTGAGAAGTTCTGGAAGCAATATACAGAATATTTCAAGAATATATTTATTTAAAAATTGAAATTTAATGAATGATTGGTAATTATTGAAGCATGTCCACAGTTAAAAAATAACTTGACTTTTGTTTTTATGATAGAAATTTATAAGAGGTCAAATTTATAGAGAAATATATTTCAACTTAATTCTATTAATTATAACTTGAGATTTAGAAGAAAAGATAACTACTTGTCTTATGTAGAAACAAAAAGCTACTCATTCACTTATCAAACATCTCTTTATTAGTTGCACACATTTTGTTGGACCCTATACTAGGCATGATGAATTCAGATGTAGCAAAGTCTTTTCCAAACTACCCTCATCTATAAGGACTAAAGTTACTTAGGTGTTCCGAACCAAAACTAAAAGTACATAGAAACTTGCTGAAATTTTTACCACAATTTGCTTGTCTGTGTGTGTGTGTGTGTGTGTGTGTGTCTGTATGTGTGTGTTTGTCTAACTATTAATATATTTAGGGAAAGGAGAAAATAAATCATCCCTCTTGTCAGATCCTTTAAAACCATTAATAATTTACATGGGGTTTTCCAAGATTCCTTCTACTTTATTATTCTAAATTTAATAATTTGAATTATAATAGCTAAGTATTCAATATCACAGTCAGTATTCCACTATCTTCCCCTTTTCAAACTTAAAATTAGTTTAAGATACTGGATAATATTCAAGTTTTTTTCTTAATCCCAAGGGACAGAATGGACTCATTTGAATTGTGAAAATGTCATTGATTGATATGGTACATTAAATGATCCATTTTCAAAGGACTGAAGAGATGTTTCTTCATGTTTCCATGTACATGAAATATTAAAATAAGACAAGTCTTCAAGGTAATGCTGAGCAGGGAATTATTATGCATCTTTTATACTTGAATTAATAAACATATATGTTTAAATGCATATGGGCACACGTGTATAAATATATGAGTGCATTTTGCAATGTAAAAATTTCAGTCTAAAAATATAAAGGAAAGGAAAATTTGCAATTCAAAGAGGACCACACTATGTCAAGAAAAATCAAAATTTGTAGGGTTATCTCCCTGGAAAGCAAGGGTAAAAAAGGAAAGATAATTGCATTGCAATTCAAGTTCCAAAGCACAACACTCTATCTAGAAAATCACAGCTATCATGTGTATGAATAAAAATTTGCTATTGCTGAGACTGTGATTAAAAAAATAAAGTAATATCAGGGAGAATATTGAAACTGACAGTCCAAATGCAGGAAAAAGTTAACTGATTCTTCTAACCTCTTAGGAGACAGTATGAAGGTTAAAAATGTGTTCCTTTGGATACTTTTCCTAGAAAAAATATGAAAAGGAGAGATTCTGAGGGAATATAACTTTAAGGAAATCATGGAAATAAGCACTGGCCTATGTCTCTTGGGTCTAAAACCAATCAAGTCTGGCTTAATAGGAAACAGGCTTCAGAAAAATGTAATATTCTTGCTATCTTTTTGGCCATGAGAAATCTGTGTTTTTGCTGTAACAAATATTTTATTATTTTAATCTAATAAGAGAAGTTCTAAATGACAGAGGATGCCTGGAAAAGAGAGGGTGTGATTCTGGTATATATATGTCAGATCATCAATACCCAATTCACTGTGATTTAAACTACCAGAATGCAAGGAACATAATCTTGAAAATATGAAGTGCATTCATGGTAAAACAAAAGATTTGGTGCTGCCTCCTAATATTCCTTTCTTTTTCTTGTATTCACTTTTTACCAAATTATGCCATGGACAAGATTGAGTGTCAGAATTTGACAATACATGTCCCAAGGACTCTACAGATCCACAAAGATATCAGCAAGAATGAGATGTTGACACATTGGAACCCCACTGCCATGTTTTAAATGGACTAAAATAAAGAGTGCAATACACGTGATGTTGAAAGCAATCTGCATTTTGCTAACGCTCTGTACGACGAAGGACAAAGTGCTTACCATTTCTGAGTATTCCTTATTCTGGAGCATGATAGTATGTAAGCTATATACTGTCTCCCCTATGTCATTTTCCCAGATTATCTTTTCAGTTTGTGAGAACCAACTAGGCACAATACCTGTAAAAATGCACTGCTCTGTATCATACTCCAGATTTCACATTAAAATCTTTAGGTAAGGGTTAGAATAAAGCCAGAGCATCTGCATTTTAATAAATCCCTCAGGTAATTTCCACACACAACAAAGGAGGAGACCCAGGGACAGACTAACATGTTCTACCTCCTTCATATACACTTTCTATGAGAATTAATTTTCAAAAGTGAAGACAGAAACATTTGAAGAGTAGCACTAGTTTTAATGAATTTCTCTCATAAATTCTCTTAAGTTCTGTTTTCACAATTCCACTGAGGCTAAGTTCCTCTGATTGCATTATGTTCTCTTTAATGATATGTATTATTATTATTGAATGTCCATCTGAGAAAGGGTATATTTCATTTTGGTGCTGTTGACCCTTTCAGCTATAGATGGATGTTCTTCAGAGATATATTTGGTCATGAAGATGTGAACCATTTTATCAAAATGTCTTAATGATTCGAGGAAAACAATCTTGGTAGAGGCATTTGTCAGTCTACTAACTCTTCAGTTAGATTTAATCCTGGTAAAACCCCAAAATTATTTTTATGTTCTTTGAATATCTTCTTTTCATGGGTAGATATTCCTTCAAGCCAGTAGTTCATTCCTCCATTCCTTAATCACTATCGGATCAACAAACATTTTATGTTGTATTTTATAATGAACCTAATTTTTATTATATTGTTCAAAAGCTGTTGTTAAATTTTGGCTGAGATTATCAACACTATTTTAAATATTGTTATAATCCCAAGTATCTAGTAGTACCCAATATCTAGTAGTACAAGATCAGTAGGTAACCAATATTCATCCCTTTCTTCTGTCCTTAAAGATCATGGCCTATAACATGTGACATGGAATAAGCCTCCTAGCCTCTCAGCACAGCAGAAGGATTGTAAGTTTGACCCCAGCCTGGGCAAATAAGTGACTTGGTGAGACCTGTTTCAGAATTTTAAAGAAAAAAATCTTAACAGGCTATGTATATAGCTCAGTGCAAAAGCACTAGGTTCAGTCCCAGTGATGAGAAAAATGTTTAAATCTTGTTAATTCTCATTAGATTATCGTATGCCTGATTTATAACTAATTTTGTCAATCTCAGTTTTTAATATTCCAGAATAAATCTTGCCAAAATACTACTTTGTTTAACTATCTTCAATGGCACTGTCACACAAATTATATCTTTCCCCTTCTATAGTACAAAACTCATAATCAGGTCCAAACAGACGTCCCTAGTTACTTGTGAGAAGTTGACCTCTAGAAAGTAAGGTGTGGGTTCTGTGGCTAACCAAGCTCTGGTGCAAAGAGTGGTTGAAGATTTAGGAAGTTAGTGTGGCCTAGATGAAGGAGCCCCAAACTAGAGATTTACCTCTGCCCTGTCATCGCACACTCAGCTTTGTACGTGTAGAAAAGTCCCTTAACCACATGGTACTTAAATGTAGGTATATATGGCAGATCCTAATCTTCTTAAAAGGATTATTAATAAGACCAAAATTGATATTGGCATTTAAAAAATCCTTCATCACTGCAAGGTATTGAATTTAGCGCTTTGTAGTGTCTCCAAACTACAACACTGTGAAATTACCAAAGCCAAATCCAGATGCTGGCGTTTATCTCAATGACTCAGTGAACTGAAAGAGGCTCAAGAACTCTTTGCATTTTCGTTGCCTGTTTGATCGCTGGCATGCATCTTCAACTTGTTACATTGGGAGAATTGTCATCTTACACATACTTGTAAGAAATAATGCAGAGACATCCTGCATACCATATTACATCAGCAAAAAGAGGAAACTGTGCTGCCATAAACATGGATATGCATGTATCACAGTAGTATGATGTCTTTAACACTTTTGTGATGATACCTAGAAGAGAAATACCTAGGTTAAATAGAATTTCTAGCCGTAGTTTTGTGGGGAGTCTCCATATTGATATAGTTGTTGTACTAATTTAGATTTCCATCAACCACACACGGTGGAATACTACTCTGCTATAAAGGACAGAGTTGAGTCATTTTTAGGAAAATGCATGCACTTTGAGACCATAATGATGAGTGAAATAAATCAGACACACAGCCTTAAATATCTCATGGTTTCTCTTATATGAGAAACCCAAAATATAAATAAAGAGAAAAATAAAAGATAAAGATAGGAAGTAAAAAGGTAGATCTTTCTTAAAGGAGAAGGAGATTAAAACATGGAGGGGAGGGGAAAGGAATGAACAAAATTAAGATGTGTTTTATACATGTACCAACTCCCCACAAGGAATGTAAACATTATGTACTGCAAACATGTACTAATAAAAAATATGAAAAAGAGAAATTGACAGTTGATCCCTGAACATTATTTAGACTTCACCAGTGTTAAATGTATTCCTGTGTGTTTAGTTGCATGTAATTTTAGATGTAGATTTGTAAAGATCACCACTACAGTCAACACAGCACCGAGCTCTGTCACCTGAAGGGTCCAATCTCTTACCTTTTTATAACTACATCTGACTTTACAAGCTCCTCCATCAACCTTCCTAATTTTTGTTAAACTCTGATATATTTCGCATATTCATCATGTTGACATTCAAGAATGCTATACAATTGGAAGCATAAAATATGGAGCCTTTGGAGATTGACCATCATCATTCACCATACTCACCTAGAGATTCTTCCAAATGGTAAAATATATAAATACCCTGTTCTTTTTTATTGCTGAATAGTAATCCACAGTATAGATATACTAATGTTTGTAAACATTCCTTGTAAAACATCTGGATTATTTCCAGTTTGAGTTTTTTATGGATAAAGATATTGGAAACATTCATTGGCAGGTTTGTGTGTAAACATAATTTTCCTTTTCTCTGGCCTGAATGTCCAAGAGTGAAAAAAAATAGGTCATATACTATATGCATGTTTAGTATTCTAGAAAATTATGAAACTGTTTTCTAGAGTGGCTTTGTCATTTTACATCCTTAAGCAGGAATGTATCATTTTCAGTAGCTAGTATTATCACTATTTTCTACATTATACATTCTGATAGATATGTAATAATTTCTTTCTTTTAATTAATTTAATTGGTACATTTTAGGTATACAATATGATGACATTCATCATTGGAAATTTTCACCTTTACATAATCTCTCTTGGTTCTTATTTTTTCCCCATTCCCTTGCTCTACTTTCAATCCCTCCATCCCTCCCTATTTACAGAGACTTTGTTTCCATTTTTTCATTTTCTCATATTAATTCCATTCTCTTCTATCCTTTCCCCTAGCCCTCCCACTTCCCCTTCCCCTTTGCCCCTTTCTTTCTATTTCACACTATCTATTATACGTTTTAGTCCTTATTTACACTTTCAGTTTCTCACACTAGAGAAACTATTCAGTATTTACACGTATGTGCCCTGTTTATTTCACTTTAGGGAATTGCCTCAATGTGTATCCATTTAGCTATAAATGGCTCTAATTTCTCATTTTTATGACTGAGTAGCACTCAATTTTATTTTTAAAAATCGCACATTTTCTTTATCCAGTCTCCAGTTGATGGGCAATCAGGCTGCTTCCAAGGTTTAGGTATTACAAACTGTGCTTCTATGAACTTGGATGCACATGTATCATTGTGATATGATTCTTTTAATTCTTTGGGGAAGATCCCCAGCAGGGGAATAGCTGGGCCAAATGGGACTTCCAGTCCTAGTTCTTTGAGGTATCTCCATACTGATTTCCACAGTGGTTGCACCAGTCTACACGTCCACCAGCACTGGCGCAGTGTCCCTCTTTCCCCACAGCCCTGCCAGCATTTCTTATTGGTTAATTTCTTGTTAGCAGCCATTCTGTCTAGGATGAGGTGGAAATCTCAGTGTTGTTTTCAATTGCATCTCTCAAATGACCAGTGATGTTGAACATTTTTTCATATGTTTATTTGCGATTTCTACTTCTTTGTCTAAGAAATATCTTTTCATTTCAGATGCCCATTTTTCGATTGGGTCTTTAAATTGGGAGATCTGATTTTTTAAAGTTCTTTATAGATTCGAGATAGTAGACCTTTGTCTGAGGAACAGCGGTGAAAATTTTTTCCCACATTGGGGGTTGTCACTTCACACTGTTGGTGGTTTCTCTTGTTGCGCAGAAGCTTTTTAGTAAGAAGAGATCCCACTTATTGATTGTTTGTGCTGCTTCATGGGTAACTGGGGTTTTGTTCATAAAATCTTTTCCTACACCAATGTCTTCAAGAGTTCTACCTAACCTCTGTTCCAGCTGGTTCAGATCTTTAATCCGTTTCGATTTTAGTTTAGTGCATGGTGAGAGATATAGGTCTAGTTTTAATCTTTGGCAAGTTGAAACCCAATTTTTCCAGCACCATTTATTAAAGAGGCTATCTTTCCTCCTGTAAGGGTGTTTCACTCCTTTCTCAAAGATGAGGTGGCTGATTGTGTCTGGAGTTGTTTCTTCATCTTCTAATCTGTTCCACTGGTCCTCAGGTCTATTTTTGGCCAGAACCATGCTGTTTTTACCACAGTAGCTTTGTAGTATAGTTTCAAGTTGAGAGTTGTGATAACCCCTGCCATGTCTCTGTTGCCTAGAATTGCTTTTGGAATTCTAGGCCTCTACTTGTTCCAAATGAATTTTAGGATTGTTTTCTCAGGGTCTGTGAAGTATGCTGCTGGGATTTCAATTGGGATTGCATTGAATCTATATAGCAGTTTTGGAGGTATGGCCATTTTCACTATGTTGATTCTTCCTACCCAGGAGCAAGGGATGTCTTTCCATTTTCTGATATCATCTTCAATCTCTCTTTTCAGAGTGCCATAGTTTTCAGAGAAGAGGTCTTTGATTTCTTTTGTTGGGTTCATTCCTAGCTATTTCAGTTTTTTTGATGCTATTGTGAAATGAATTGCTTGCCTTGCTTCTCTCTCACTGAGTCTGTTGTTTGTATAGAGGAAAGCTATTGATTTTTGTGTGTTGATCTTGTATCCAGCTACTTCACTGAATTTGCTTATTAAGCCTAGAAGACTTTTGGTAGAGTTCTTGGGGTCCTCTATATAGAGTATGATGTCATCTGCAAATAATGACAATTTGACTTCTTCATTTCCTATCTTTATTCCTTTTATTTCTTTCTCTTGTGTAATTGCTATGGCTAATATTTCCAAGACTGTACTGAACAGGAGTGGTGATAGAGGACAACTCTGTCTTGTTCCTGATTTTAGTGTGAAGGATTTCAGTTTTTGACCACTTAGTATGATATTCGCTGTTAGTTTTTCATAGATGGTTTTTATTAGATAAAGGTAGAAACCATCTATTCCCATTTTTATAGGGTTTTATCATGAATACGTGTTGGATTTTGTTAAATGCTTTTTCTGTATCTATTGAGATGATCATATGTCTTTTGTCCTTGGCTCTATTGACACAGTGTATTACATTTATTGATATGTGTATGTTGAACCATTTCTGCATCCCTGGGAAGAATCCCACTTGGTGAGGGTGTATGATCTTCTTGATGATTTTCTGCATTCTATTTGCCAGTATCTTATTAAGGATTTTTGCATCTATGTTTGTTAGTGAGATTGGCCTATAGTTCTCTTTTTCGGTTGGGTCTTTTTCTGCTTTGGGGATCAGGGTGATGCTTGCTTCCAGGAATGAATTTGGGAGTATTGCTTCCCTTTGAATTTCATTGAAGAGTTTAAACAGTAGTGGCAGTAGTTCCTCTTTAAATGTCTTGTAGAATTCAGCAGTGAAGCTATCAGGACTGGGGCTTTTCTTAGTTGGTAAGTTTTTAATTATATTTTCAGTTTCATTTATTGATATTGGGTTGTTTAGAATTTTTAGGTCATCTTTGTTCACCTGTGGTAATTCACATGTAACTATGAATCTGTCCATTTCTTCTGTGTTTTCCATCTTATTGGCCTATATGTTCTTTAAATAGGTATTGATGGTCCATTGGATTTCTGCTTGTTCTATTGTAATTTCACCCTTTTTATTCCTAATTGCATGGATTTGGGCCTTTTCTTTCCTTTTTCTGATAAGGTTGGCTACGGGTTTGTCAATTTTGTTTATTCTTTTGAAGAACCAAATCTTCGCTTCATTAATCTTTTATATCATTCTCTTAGTCTCCATTGCATTGCTTTCTTCTCTGATCTTTACAAGTTCCTCCCTTGTATAAGCTTTGTGTTTGTCCTGCTCCTCTTTTTCTAGAAGCTTGAGGTTTACTATCAGGTTGTTATTTGGGCTCGCTCTGTTTTCCTAATATGAGTATTCACTGCTATGAATTTCCCTCATAAGACTGCTTTCATTGTGTACCATACATTACAATATGTTGTATTGTCATTGTCATTTAATTTTAGGAACTGTCTGAATTCTTCTTTAATTTCCTCTGTGACCCATTGGTTATTCAGAAGTGTATTGTTCAATTTCCATGTGTTTATTAAATTCTTGTGGTTTCTTTTGCTATTTATCTCCAATTTCACTGCACCATGGTCTGATAATATACAGGGGATAACTTCAATTCCTTTGAACTTTCTTAGATATGTTCTGTGTGCAAGTATGTGGTCCATTTTGGAGAATGACCAGTGTGCAGCTGAAAAGAATGTGTATTCTGATTTTGTGGGGTGGAACACCCTGTAAACATCTTTTAAGTTCCTTTGTTGAAGAGTTTGATTGAGTTCTAGTATTTCATTGCTTGTTTTTTGTCTAGTTGATCTATTTGTGACATTGGGGTATTGAGGTCCTCCACTACTATTGTTGTAGTGCTTATTTGATTTTTCATGTCTGTTAATATTTGTTTTATATAGTTGTGTGCACTAGTGTTTGGTGCATATATATTTATGATTGTCATTTCTTCCCCTTGGATTGTTCCCTTTACAAGGATGCAATATCCTTCTTTGTCTCTCATAATCAGTGTTGGTTTGAAATCCATTTGATCTGCAAAGAGGATAGCTATTCCTGCTTTTTTGTCCAGTCTGTCGCACCGAGTATTGTTTTCCACCCTTTAACTTTCAGTCTATGAGTTTCTTTTTGAATTATGTGTGTTTCTTGTATGCAGCATATTGTTGGATCTTGCTTCTTCACCCATTCTGCCAGTCTGTTTCTTTTGATTGGGGAATTGAGACCATTAACATTGATGGCTATAACTGATATGTATTGACTTATCATTGTCATGACTTTTTCTTTTTCTTGGAATCTCCCCCTTTGCATTTAAATTTCTTGTTGTGCTGGATGGATTCATTCTTCTGGGCTTCCTGGGGTTGTGGTTCTCACTGTCTTTTCCTAGGATATTGTCTAAAATTTTTTGGAGTGCTGGTTTGGTATTCATGAAGTTCCTAAGGTGCTCTTTGTCATGAAAGTATCTTATTTCTCCATCAATTTTGAAAGATAGTTTTGCAGGGTACATCAATCTGTGTTGGAGGCTGTCTTCCTTTAGGGCTTGAAATACATCACTCCAAGATCTTCTTGTCTTGAGGATTTTTGTTGAGAAGTCTGCTGTGATTCTGATGGGCTTTCCTTTGTATGTGATTTATTTCTTTTCTCTAACTGCTTGTAGAATTTTATTCTTGTGTTGAGTTTCTGGAATCTTAACAATTACATGCCTTTGTGTAGAATTTTTTATTTCATGCTACTTGGAGTCCTATATGCCTCACTTATCTGTATGTGCAGTTCTTTTCCCCTGCTTGGGAAGTTTTCTGCCATCACTTCTGCAAAAAGCTTTTTTATGTCATCTTAACTCTCTCCTGTTTCTTCATTGGCTCTGGTCAGTCTTATGTTAATCTTCTTTGCATCGTCTAGCAGCTGCTGAATTGATGTCTCATGGTCCCTTACTATTTTAAAGATATTTTTCTTTTCCTAGTCACTAATTGTAAACTTATCTTCTATATCTGAAATTCTGTTCTCACTTTGGCTCATTCTGCTGCATAAACTTTCAATGGAGTTTGTAAATCTCCTGGAAATCTGTTTGCATGTTTTATGGATTCCATTTGTTTCATATGTTGGAATTCCATCATGTTCCTCAGCTCCTCTAATTTTTTTTTCTGTGTTCTCTCTTGATTTATTGATCATGTCTTGCACTATGGGCACAATCTCTGCTGTTATCTGAGAAATTATTTCTGATTTGATTTTTTCCAGATCGTCTTTCATTGCCAGTTCAGGGAGTCCACATTGTTCAGTATCAGGTTGTTCCATATCATTTCCCTTTGGGGTTGCTTTAGGTGATCTGGAAGTCTGGGGGTTTTTTGGTGTCAGGGATCGAACTCAGGTTCTTGCTCTTGCACAGCAGGCAGTGAAACAACTGAGCTAAATCCTTGGCTCCTGAAAGTCTGGTTTTGAGACTCTTTTACATGTTTTCTCATTTCAAAGTGGTTGGGGGAAGAAGGGTGTTTGTTGCTGGCACCCATGCAGCTCACCTGGGTGCTGGGGGGCGGGGGGGTTACTGCAGCACAGAAGGTTTACCTCTTCTGTTCTGGGGGCACCTCTGTTCCTTGGTGCTGGAGGTGGTGGTATGGCTGCCTGGTAGATTCACAATATGTAATAATTTCCAATTGTGATCTTAATTTGTATTTCCCCATGGTTAACACATATGTATATCTTTTTACATACTTGTCATCTGTGTCCCTATTTGGCATAATGTCTCCTTGTGTTTTTTTTTATTTTATAATTGGATGGTTTGTGTTTTGTATTTGATTTTGCTTTACTATTAAGGGTGTGAGCATTTTTTTATGTCCTATACTCCAGTCTTTTGGTGAATAGGTGATTTGCAAATATTTTCTTCCAGTATGTAGCCTGACTTTTTCTCCTTTAATCAGGGTCTTTTGTAGATCTGAAATATCCATTTTGATAAGGTCTATTTGATAAATTTCTCCTTTTATAGAGCAATGTTATTGATGTCAACAACAACAACAAAATAAAAGGCATATAAATTGGAGAAAAGGAAATGAAAACTGTCCCTATCTATAGATGACATGAATGTCTGCATTAAAAAAATACACAAGGAGTAAAGAATAACCAAATTTTCCATAATAAATGAGTTTAACAAGACCATAAGTTATAAGTTCAGCAAACAGAAATGAATTACATTTCTATATACTACCAAAGAACATGCCAACATTGAAATGAAATAAAAAGTAAAATAATATATCAAATTGCACAAAACTAAACTGGAGATAAATCAAACAAAGTACACAGTATTTATATGTTGAACAGTATAAAACATTAATGTAAGAATTCAAGGATTATTGGTAATATGTGCTACTCAACATACTAAAGTTGCCAAATAGATATATATTTTACCATAATTCCTATCAAAATACCTAAATGGATTGTGTAGATAGAAATAAAATTATTGTATAATTTATGTAGAAAGACAAAACATTGGAATAGCTAAAACAATTTTGAAGCTTATTAAGTCTTACTGTATAATCACAGTAATTATGAATACAGTATCAGTGGAGTGCTTGACACATGGATTAACCAAATATTATAGTAACCCAGAAATAGACATCTATATATTGATTTTTTTTATGAAGGCACAAGAAAATTCAACAGAATAAAGGAAATATGTTGCTGAAGACATTGAACATTTAGATTATAAAATTTAGATTAGAACATTAGATATGAAACTCTAAATTACACTTGGATAAGAAATTACAGATTATGTAGAAAAAAACAGTAGGATTTTCTGATAAACAATATGGTTCTTGCGATATTTTTGAAATCCACTCTGCCAGTCTCTACCTTTTAATCAGTGAATTTAGACAATATATAGTTAAATTATTGCTATCCTTGAACTTGGGTACACCACATGAGTGTTTTTTCTACTATTCATGTTACCATCATGTTTTACATTTATCTGTCATCTCTTATCTTCCTATAGGTTATTTGAAAAATCTTAGAATTTCATTTTGTATTTATACAATTTTTGAGCATATCATTCTGTAAAGTTTACTTGCTGGTTGCTTTAGATATAATAATATTCATGTGTAACTGATTATAGCCCATTCATGCATACATTTCAGCATTCAAATGCAGTATTAAAATTTTACTACTGTTTTATTCCTTTTATCCTTTCTATGTTTTGAATGTAATTGTCTCCAATTTTTTATATTCTCTGACCACCAGAATCAATTTTATAATTGTACTTCAATTATGAGACATGATTGGAGGAAGCATAACCTCTTTATCAAATGACTGTGGGACAACTGGCTATACATATGCAGAAAATTGAATCTAGACACATATATGTCACCATCTACTAAATTAAAAACAACATGGGTCAAAGATCTAAATGTTAAAACATAAACAATCATCAGCTGCAAGATAAAATAGGTAAAAATTTTGAAAACGTAGTCATAGGAAAGGACCTTATGAACAGAACACTAGTTGAACAAAAAATAACACCAAGAATCAACAATGGGATTATATTAAATTCAAAAGCTTCTGCACAGCAAAGGAAACAACCAACAGAGTGAAGAGACAACCTATAGAATGGGGAAAAATTTTGTTAGCTATTCCTCCAACAGAGCACTAACATCTAATAAAAGACTCAATCAAAAGTGAGTAACTGGAAATGAATAGGTACTTCTTGGGGAAAGAAGAATAAATGGCCAATAAATGAGTGAAAAAACCTGTTCTACATCTCTGGCTGTTAGAGAAATGCAAACTAAAACAAGACTGAAATGGAACTGAGACTAAAAGGACGGTAAAAAGGGTCAATGAATTGAAGAGCTGGATGTTTGAGTTTTGTTTGTTTGTTTAGTACCAGGCATCGAACTCAGGATCTCACACTTGCCAGGCAGGTGCTGTACCACTGAGCTAAATCCCTGGCCCAAGTGTTAGTTCTTTGAATAATATACATAAACCCTTAGCTAATCTTACCAAAATAAGGAAAGAAAAAGCTCATATTCATGTAATTAGAAATGAAAAAGGTAAAATTACAATGGATTCTGCTGAAATACAGAAGATTATTGGATTTGAGAACTTTTGCTCTAATAAAAAGGAAAATTTAGAGGAAATGGATAAATTCCTAGATACATGTGAACTACTAAAGCTGAACCAATAAGATATAATAATTCTGATTAAGCCAATATCAGCCAGTGAAACTGAAAAAGTAATTTAAAAACCACCAACTAGGAAAAGCTCAGGTCATAACAGATTCACTGCTGAATTCTATAAGAACTTTAGAGAAGATTTAATGGTAGTACCTCTCCAAGCATTATCTTGATTCCAAAACCAGAAAAGAACCCAAGTAAAAAAGAGAACTACAGGCCAACCTCTTTAATGAACACAGATATGAAAATCTTCAACAAGATACTAATAAACAGAATGCAGCAATCATCAAAAAGATAATACATCATGACCCATGTCAAATTCATTCCAGATATGTAGGGATGGTTCAACATACTCAAATCAATAATATAATATACCACCTTAACAGAAATTTTTAAAAAATCACATTACATCTCAACAGACTCAGAAAAGGCATTTGCCAAAATCCAACATCCATTCATGATTTAAAAAACACTGAAGAAAATAGGAATACACAATCTTTGTCTCAACCTGATAAAGGCCTTCTATGACAATCTAGCAGTCAACATCACACTAAATGGAGAGAAGCTGAAAGCTTTCCCTCTAAAATAAGGAAAAAGAAAAAGATATCTGCTATCATGACTTCTGTTTAATATAATTCTTGAAACATTAGCTAGAGCAACAAGACAAGAGAAAGAAATAAAAAGGTTATATAGAAGGAAGAAGTTAAATTATCATTATTTGTTGATAACATGATCCTCTACATATAAGACCCCCATAACTTCACCAAAAGACTCCTAGAAATAATATCCAAATTCAGCAGTGTAGCAGGATATAAAATCAAAATGTCAACACTCAAAAATCAATAGCATTCTTGTACATCAATAACAAATTCACTGAGAGGGAAATTAGAAAAATAATATCTTTCACAATAGCATCAAAAAAAAATGAAATACTTAGGGGTTAACCTAACCAAGGAAGTGAAAGAACTCTGCAGTGAAAACTATAGTACTCTGAAAAAGGAGACTGAAGAGGATATCAGAAAATGAGAAGATATCCCCCACTTCTGGATAGGCAGAACCAATATAGTCAAACTGGCCATACTTCCAAAACTGTTATAAAGATTTAATACAATCTCAATCAAAATACCAATAATATTCCTTATAGAACTGGAGAAAGCAATCCTAAAATTCATATAGAACCAGAAAAGACCTGGATTAGTAAAAGCAATCCTTGTTTGATTATAGAAACTGTGCAATTTCTTCTTTAATTTCATCTGTGACCCATTTGTTATTCAAGAGAGTATTGTTTAATTTCGATGTGTTTGCATAGGTTATATGGTTTCTTTTGCCAGTGATTTCTAGTTTCATCATGCTATGAACTGATAATATGCATGGGATAACTTTCAGTCTTTTGCATTTACTTAAGCATGCTTTGTTAACTAGTATGTGGTATACTTTGGAGAAAGTCCCATGGGCTGCTGAGAAGAATATGTATTTTGTTCTTGTTGGATGGAACACTTGGCAGATATCTTTTAAATCCATTTGTTTCAACTCTGATGTTTCTTTGCTGATTTTTTTCTAGTTTATCTGTCTATTTGTGACAGGGGAGTGCTGAGGCCCCCCATTACTATTGTATTGGCATTTATCTGATTTTTCACGTCCATTACTATTTGTTTTATAAATTTAGGTGCACTAGTATTTGGTGGTATAGGTTTATAACTCTTCCAGTTGAACTGTTCCCTTCACTAATATGTAATAAGTTTCTTTTTCTCTTCTGACCAGTCTTAGCTTGAAGTACACTTTGTCTGAAATTAGGATAGCAACTCCTGCTTCTTCTGGGTTCACATTGCATATAATATTGATTTCCTTCCTATGATTTTTAATTGGTGAGTATCATTTTGAATTAAATGCATGCTGCATATTATTGGGTTTTCTTTCTTGATCCATGCTGACAATCTGTGTCTACTGATTGGAGAATTGAGACCATTCACATTCAGAGTTATTACTAAGAGGTATTTACTTTTTACTGTTATTGTATTAATTTCCTGTGGCTTATTTCCTGATTTTTTCTCCTTTTGTTTAGCTGCTTGTCCCACCAGGTATATTCATTGTTTTTGACTTACTGACATTGTAGGCTTCATTGTCTCATTCAATAATATCCTTGAGAATTTTTTTGTAATGCTAGTTTGGTAGTCATGTATTTCTTTATGTGTTCCTTATCATGGAAATACCTTATTTCTCCAACAGTATTAAAGGAAAGTTTTGCAGGATATACATTGTTGAAAGTTATTATATTTTAGGGCTTGAAAAATTTCACTCCCAGCCCTCCTGGTTTGTATAGAAAAGTCTGCTGTGATTTTAACAGGTTTACATTTGTATGTGATTTGTTGCCTTTCTCTAACAGCTTTTAAGAATTTTGTCCCGTGATGGGCTTCTGGAATATTAAGCATAATGTGGCATGGAGTGGTTCTTTTGTTCTTGGCTATTTGGTATTCTTTATGCCTCACTTGTCTCTAAGCTTATTTTTTCCCTATATTTTGGAAGTATTCTGCCATTACTTCTGTGAACAGTATTTTTTATGCCATTTCTTTTTTTCTTCTGACTTTTCACTTTTTCCAATTATTCTTAGATTACTCTCCTGTGTATCATCCATCTAGAAGTTGCTGGATCAATTTTTAATTTTCTTTTGCTATTTTTAAGGTGTCTTTGAAGGCATCCTTGTCTTCTAGTTCTGAATTTCTGTCATCACATTGGTCCCTCTTGCTGCCCATACTTTCAATATGATTTTTAATCTACTAGATTTCTGATTGAAACATTTTCATGTAGTATAATTCCCTGGTGATCTGGTCATTCGTGTTTTGCATCATTGTGTTTAGCTCTTCTAGCTTTTATTAGTGAATTCTGAGAGCTCTTGCATCTTTTTGGTTATAACTTGCATTATTTGTTTAGTTATATCTTCTCTAACACCTCTGAATATCTCTTTGAGCCATTACCTTACCTCCTCTTCCATTCTTTCAAATAATTCAAGTGTGTGCCTTATACTATTCTACACCTCAATGGCCCCTGGATTGGCTTTGGGGCAGTTGGGAGTTTTGGGAGGATTTTGTTGCCTTTTCTTCCCATGTTTCTATTATTTTTGTTCATTTGTTTTGTTTTGTTTTATGCTGAGGCTTGTGAATGTTTGTAGTCTAAGGACTTTGTTGCCAGTATAGAGATTTTTGTGGTTACTTTTCAGTGATATACTTTGGGCATGGCTAACTATTATTCTTTGCCAAAGCCTCAAGAAACAACCACTTTAGTTTTTTTGGAATGGGGATTGCAGTGTAGTTACCCCAGCAACCAAATTCTCTGAGAATGTACTCTAGTATTGTTAACATCACAAAGGCATTCTGAGCATTGGCTCACAGAGAAATAGCGACAATTATGTAACCCTGTTAATATCAAGTGAAAGAGTAACAGTGTATGATTATTAGTAGTATTAGTAGTGTTAGATATTAGATATGTACAACCCATTTTCCTAGAGAAGAAATCTTCAATTTTGATGTAAACATTAAGGCAATCCAGATATTTACTTATAGCTAACCCAAACTAAATGTAACAGCTATAGCTCTGCTAATAGTAGGAAAGAATTCAACAGCATTTTAACAGAGTTAATTATCTAAATATTTACACAACTTTATGGTTATATTATTAGAGACTTAGGGTTTGAACATGGAATGATGTAAAAGGAAAACTTTGAAACCTTAAATTCTCTGGTAGATGAACAAGAAAGAGAAGTGATGCAAAGATCTTATTGAGGAGTACAAGGATGTCTACAAAACTGGGTAAAAGTATGACAAAAAACTGGCAAGAAATAAAAGATAAAAGAAAAAGAGAAAAAAAGAAAGTATACAGAGAATAAAAATGAGATAAAATAAAAAGAGGGAGAAAAAATAAAGAAATTACACAGAGTGAAAATAGAGAAGTAATTAAGGGGAAAAATTTAAAAGAAGAAGAGGGAAAAATAGAGAAATAAAAGAAGAAGAGATTAGAAGCAAGGCTGAAGGACAAAGGGAGATTACCCAACCCTCAGGAAGCTGGTGAAGAAGACAGTAGGGAAGGAAAGAAAAAGACAAAACAAGAACAAAACAAAACTAAACTAAAAAAGATGTTCATACTCAAAATAAAACAAAAACAATCAAAAAATGAAAAAAAAATTTAAAGAAAGCAAAGAAAAAAATATTCTCTATAATTTCAAGCCTATAGTTATCTTCTGGAATCTGCAGTTTAGTGGCAGTGTCCAATTCAAGGCATGACTCTGCTCTTGCTGGTAGACAAAGAGAACATTAGAGTTCAAATCTGTGCTGGGAAATCACCAGCAAGCCAGCAGTAGTATTAGAGTGGAGTGCCAGTCTGGGATGTTCATATCCTAGGAAATTCAGGCTGAACCCAACCTCTGGTAGTGTGGATGGAGTCTGAGTTATTTAGCTAGTAACACTCTGGTTGTCTTGCTGAGATCACCACAACTCAGTGATCATGCACAATTCCCATAGCTGTTCCTCACCAAGTCATTGTGGGAGTTTATCACTGGGATCCCTGAGATGAAGCCAACCTGTGTATGCTCTGAGTCCCAGGTTCAGTTGCCCCTTCCTTAGGTTGGTGTCTGACCATGCACTCTCTCCAGGGGATATTGTGGATGCTTGGACTGGAGTCATTCACTTGATGTTGTAGATCCACTGTGTGGTGTGCATTTCTCCTTGAAGACCTCTAGAGTCACCCACTTTCACTGTGTCTCTGTACATTCACTCAATCTTCCTTTTTCATGACCCAGGAGCTAGGGAGAAAGTGCAGATTGCTCCTCTTTTATTATTATTATTGTTGAGGTGGTCTGTCACTTCAATTTCTTTGTAGGCTCTGATTTTCCCCCCAGAACCTTCCTGGGTCCCAGGGAATCTACCTTCCTCCTTTTCTTCCACAAGTTGTTATTTTCCAGTGTTTAGATTCTGAATCTTGGATAGGCTGATTTGTTGCTGCTTACCACTCTGCCACATCCCTGGTTAGTTTTGACAAAGGGGCCCAATCTCTTCTCTGGAGCACAGATAATGCGTTTAATAGATGGTGCTTGTAAAACTGGCTGTGCATATATCAAAGGTTGAACTTAGACCCATATTTCTCACCATGTACTAAGCTAAAGTAAAAATGGATAAAAGATCTAAATATTAGAACAGAAGCAATTTGCTGGGAGATAAACTAGGTAAAATTCTTGAAGACATAGGTGTAGGCAGAGACTTTCTGAAAAAAACTTCAGTTTTGTGAATACCAATAATCAACAAATAGGATCACATCAAATTAAAAAGCTTCTGCACTGCAAAGGAAACCAGCAACAGAGTGAAGAGTTAACCTACAGAAAGGGAAAATATTTTTGCCAGGTGCTCCTTAGACAAAGGGTTTATATCCGGAATATATAAAGAAATAAAAAATATTAGACCCCTCCAAATTAAAAAACTCAATTTAGAAATGCCCATCTGAAATGAACAGATGCTTCTTGGATGAAGAAATACAATGACCAATAAATACATGAGAAAACATCCCTACCCATTCAAGAAAATTAAAACAACACTGAGATTCCATCTCACTCCAGAAAGAATGGCTACCATCAAGAAATCAAAGAACTATAAATGCTGGTGGTGCTGTAGGGAGAAAGGAATCCTTCTCTATTTTTGGCTAAACTATAAACTGATACAATCACTATGGAAATAAGTGTGGAGATTTCTCAAAATCTAAAAGTAGAAATTTCTGTTGTGAGAGGAAGGCTTATCAGAACCTGCCTGGCCTTGACCCCATAGCAGCTCAGCCTGAATTCCTGGATTCACCCTCAGCAAACTGGCCCTCAGGCTTTGGGGGCTTGGGTTTTTGTCTCTGCAGTGCTTGGGTGAACCCAGACTCCCCATGCTGAAGGAGCACCCACCAACCCCATTTTGCCCTAGATGTTTGCTTTAATAAATCACTGGAATGAGAAAAAAAATTTTTTTTAAATTAGAGTAGAAATTCCATTTGACCTAATTATTCACCCAGTTATCATCTCAAAAGTGTTAAAGACATCATAGCACAGTGATGTATGTATACCCATGTTTAGAACAGCACAATTCTTCATAGTCAAATCTTGGAAACAGCCTATATGTCCATCAACAGATGAGCGAATAAAAAATTGCAATGTTTCTCCACAATGGAGTACTGTTCTGCCATGAAAAGGATAAACACGAGTCATTTGTATGAGAATGGGGGCCTCTTGAGACCATAATAGGAAGTGAAGTAACTCAGACACAAAAGACCAAATTGTGCATGATTTTTCATATA
>NW_004624744.1:32108001-32153851 GCF_000247695.1 Heterocephalus glaber | reverse complement strand
AAAGAAAGAAAGAAAGAAAGAAAGAAAGAGTAATCCAGTGTAGATAATGTATCTAAAGTATCAAAGGTACTAATGTACCTTGACATAGTACAATTGTCTTATATGTTTTATATGTTCTTTGGCCTATTAGTCTGGTTTTCAATCTCTATTTATGATCATTAACTTTATAAAGTCTTATAACAGAAATGAATTTCATGCTGGCAAAATAAAAGAAAGTAGAGGTAAGGGGACCAAAAGGAGATGGAAATGTGTTATCCATATGCATATCTACCAGACCCTACAGTCATAATCATCATGGGCTAGAAACACGTGTGAAGGTTAAGAAGACAGCAAAAGCACTGAGATCTCATTTTACTCTGGGAAGAATGGAAGTCATGAAGAAATCAAATAGTAGTTGCTGGAGAGGCTATGGGGGAAAAGGAACCCTTTTACATTGTTAATGGGAATGTAAACTAGTACAACCACTTTGGGAATCAGTATGGAGATTCCTAAAAACCCAAAACTAGAAATTCCATATGACGCAGGTATTGCCCTTCTGGGTATCTTCCTGAAGCGTTAAAAACATCATGTTACAGTGATACATGTGCACATGTTTATAACAGCACAACTTATAATAGCTAAATCTTGGAAGTGGCCTATAGATCCATCAACAGATGAATGGATAAAAACAATGTGGCACTTATACATAATGGAGTACTTCTCTGCCATAAAAGAAGATAAATCTTGAGTCATTTGAACAAAAATGCATGTACTTTGAGACCATAATAGTAAGTGAAATAAGACACATAAGTTGAAGTATCACATGGTTTCTTTCATATGATAAACTCAAATATAAATAAAGAACAAAATAAATGAGAAATAATGGAAAATAGAGAGATCCTTTCCAGAAGTGAAAGAGATCAAGAGATAGAGGAAGGAATTTGGAAGAGAATGAGAAGGGAGTGAAAAAGAAATTAGAATGCTTTATGTATATGTACCAACCCCGCATGAGGAATATAATTATTATGTACTGCAAATATATGCCAATAAGATAAAATTTTTAAAAAGAACTCTTGGGGATAAGAATCATTCATATTTACTCCAATTTTCTCCTTTGCTTTTCAAAGTTTTATTCCATTTAATGCCATCATTTCTGTTCTGTTTAAAGAACTCCCTTTATCCATTCTAAATAATTATTATAGATTTTTTTCATCTAAGAACAACTTAATTTTCTCTTCTTTCCTTGAAGGAGAGTGGCATTGAATATGGATTTTGCATTGATAATTCTTTTCTTTTGGCATCTGAAAAAATATCTCTTCCTTCTTTATTCAATAGTTTCAAGCAACATATCTTTTTCGTTCAAATTTCTTTTCCCTAAAGGCTGTGTGTCATTTCTTTCCAGATGCCTTTCAGACTTTTTGTTGTTTTTTCATTTTCAGAGATGTAGTTATGTGGTGTATTAGTGAGGACTTCTTTCAGTGTATCCTATTTGGGTTTTCTTCACATTCTTCAATCAGTAGTTCATGCTCTTCATCAATGTCAAAAACTTCCAGACATTATTTTTTAATAAATAATGTGAAATAGTAAGAAAAGGGGCAAAGGAGAAGGGAAATTGGGAGGAGTGGGGAAAGGAAAGAAGGGAATGGAATTAATATTAGAAAATTTAAAAGATGGAAACAAAGTCTTTGTAAATAGGGATGGGTGGAGGGGTTGAGGGAGGGGAGGGGAATCGGAAAAAAAAACCAAGCTAGATTACAAAAAGGTGCAAATTCCCAATGATGAATGTCATTATATTTTATAACTAATGTACCAATAAAATTAATGAAAAAATCATTTTAGATCCACATACTTTCTCTTCTTCTTCTGGGACTCAGTTGTTATGAATAGTAGATCTTTTCTTATTGTCCCATAGACCTGAGTTTTGTTCATATTATTTTCAGTCTATTTTTCCTCTATTATTTAGATTAAATGAATTCTACCAATCTGTCTTCAGGTTCATTGATTCTATCTTTTGTCATCTTTATTATTGAGATCTTCTAGAAAAATCATTAAATTATTATATTTTTTATTTCATTTTTAACTCTAGACCATTAACTTTTTGTTAAAAATTTCTATTCTTTTGTAACGTGATTTATTTTTAGTTCCCAATTATTTCCAAAAGAAATTTCATTATAATTGATTTAAAATTTTTGTCACATAATTCCAGCACAGTTCGACGATACCTAATTTGAAAATTGGAAAAATATAATGTTTCCAAATCTGAAAACTTTGCAGTGTTGACATGACATCAAGAGAGGAAAATTGTACATCTGATGAAGTGTCTTATTGAAATGCAGTTACACAACATCCAGTTTATTTAGTAGTTCCCTGAGAAAAGACTTTTAGTGACACTTTAATTGCTATGCACAAACTTTCTTTCATGCACAAAAATATTGAAGTATATGGCTATATATGAATTCCATATTTAGAATTGGGTCCCATTCCCAAGATAGCTATTTATACATCTGCAAATATTTCAAAATTGTTAGGATTAATCTGGTTAAAATAGTGCCAAAAACATGATAAAATCTCAATAATATTAGCTATAATCACCAATTATTCCATCAAGTCTGAACTCTGCTTAGATCTTCAGAAATTATAGTTTACAGTTATTATGCTATATTTATCTCAGAGCTCATTATTCTTCTAAAAATGGATTTTAAAGTCTTAGCCTACTTTCTTCTGAAATATTATTTTCCTATACTAGTTTGTATTATTTATATTTATTTTTAAACTTAATACTGCAAAAGTTTATAAAATATTCTTTAAATGTATCTATGTTGACTAAATTTTCTTATCATTTAGTCAATAACACTATAAACATAACACAAAATTATGCATGCTATGAGTGATTGCAACATTTATTATAAATGCTTCCTTAGTTAATATTACTATTAACATTTGTCTCCAAATAATTGTAAGCTCATTAGAATATAATCTCACATTGCATTTATGAGTGTGCTTATATCCATGATTATATCTCTTTTCCACTGACTAAGGCAGTGATGGACTGATGAACACCTACAGGGGCTTCTGTATGGAAAATGTGTCTTCTAGACCTCAAGTATGGAAAGAAAATCATCTCACTTGGAAATTCTTGGCCCTAGACCTCTTCTTTGATATGATGTGAATTTAGCTTTACTTTATCTTCTTTGTTTAGTTACCTAAAACTTAAGAAATATCCTTAAATTGTCAAGTCTACCTTAGAGAAATGAATAAGCACATAAAAATCCTTTCTGCACCCAATACTCTAATGAATATAATATGATAATCATTATATAAACAATTCCCATAGAAAAAGCCAAAATGAGTTAAAAAATAACAAAAACTGATAGCTTAAACTTCAGGATACAGAAATGTACATAACATGAAATAAGTATTGTGTATATGTTTAAAGAAATAAGAGCTAACACATAAAGCATGGAATAGTAACCAGATATTAATTTTAAACAGAAAATTTGAACATCTAAAAAATGTTTTCAAATTGTAATGAATAACTCTGATAGTATATTCAAATTAGCTGAAATAATAATCAGTGAAATGGAAAATATAAAACAGAAAGTCTTTCCCAGAATATAGCACAAAAGCAACAAAGGAAAAACATTATGAAAAAAAGGAGGCTCATCTTTGGAAGATAAAATTAGAATGTATAGGATACAAATAATTGAAGTTTCAGAAAAACTGAATAGTAATAATGGAGAAAAACAATATTTGAATAAACTAATTAAAAACCTGAATCATCAGGTTCAAGAATTCCAAAGAAATCTCAAACACAAGAATTAAAAAATTAGAAGGCGCACAGGTAATGGGGAAAAAAATAAGAAACAAGATACATCATGTACAGGTACAAGCACCCGATGATAAATGTAAATGTATCGTTTACCTAAAATGCACCAATAAAAGAATTTAAGGAAAAAAAGAATTAAAAAAATAATAAACCACTTTGGATAGAACACAAATGATCCTACAGAACACCAAAATAAAAAGAAGAAATTAAGCCCTAATTAAATGATAGTTTACATTTGAGGAATGGCCAAATGTGTAAAGAATTTTCAAAAAACACAGTAAAAACAGAAGGTATTGAAATATTTTTCAAATGCTGAAAAAATGATCAAAATAAAAGTTTTACACCTAGCAAAATTCCCACAAGAAAAAAAAAAAACATTTGCAGAATAGAATCTGACTTTACTATGTATGAACAGAGACCATCATTAGTAGAAATTCTAAAGGACATATTTCAAGAAAATGAAAATAAAACCAAAACAGAAAGAGTCTCAGAAAAGAATGATAAGCAAAATATTTGTGACACAGTTGAAGAATATGAATACAAATATTGATGAATATGTTCAATGTTTAAAATAATTTTAATCATAAGAACTTATTTTCAGGACATGGAAATGAAATGCTAGGCAGTAATTACAAAGGGCTACCAACATACTAAGAACGAGGTAATGGAAATGAGTGGTGCTGACCTAGCTATACATGTACGCCGGCAATGTACACATTCCTCTGCTAGGATGCAGTAACACTTCTTGTAGTTTAACTGGAATTTCTCTACTGATTAATGATATCAAGCGTTTTCCCACATTTCATTTTTTATTAGTACATGATTATAGAGCACAATGCTGTATGTTCTTTGTGGGGAATTGGTACACATTCACAAAACATCTTAATTTCTTTTTTGTTCTTTTTCCCTTCTCCCTTTTACTTATCTTTTGATCTGCTTTCCTTTTCTTTCTTTCTTTCTTTCTTTCTTTCTTTTCTTTCTTTCTTCCTTTCTTCTTTCTTTCTTTTTCTTTCTTCTTTCTCTTTCTTTCTTTCTTTCTTCTTTTTGGTACATGTTTTCATTTCATAATGAATTTCTTGTGTGGAGTTGGTACATGAATGTAACACATTTTAATTCCATTTTTCATCCCTATCTCTCCTCTCTGCCCTCCCTTGGCCTTCCAGGCAGCCATCTTTTGATCCCTTCACATTTGAAAAACATTTATCTCCCTACTTCATATTATCTATCTTTCATTTTGCTCTTTTTTATATTTTTGTGTTTCTCATATAAAAGAAATCATGTAATATTTAATCTTGTGTGTCGGATATATTTCACTTGATATCATGGTCTCAAGGCACACCCATTTTCCTCCAAATGACTCGTTTATCTTTCTTTATGGCAGATTAGTACTCTGTCCTGTGTGAACACCACATTTTCTTTATCCGTTCATCTATTGATGGACATGTAGGCAACTTCCAATGATTCACTATTATGAACTGTGCTGCTATAAACATGATTATGCATGTATTAATGTAATAAAATATCTTTAACTCTTTGACGAAGACACCTGCAAGGAGAATATCTGAATTAAATGGAATTTTTAACTTAAATTTTTTGAGAAATCTCTATAGTAATTTCCATAGTGGTTTTACTAGTTTACGTTCTCACCAACAGTGTAGAAAATTTCCCTTTTCCCTATAAGCTCTCCAGCACTTGTTATTATTTGATTTCTTGATGATAACAACTTTTTTCTGGGGTAGGATGGCATCTCAATATTGTTTTAATTTGCATTTCTCTAATGGCAAGTGATTTTGATCATTTCTTCATATATTTATTGACCTTTTTTTCATTTTGTGAAATATCTATATATTTTACTTGCTCCTTTTTTGATTAGGTATTTTATTTTAGGGAGTCTGATTTATTTGAGTTCCTTTGTATATTCTAGATTTGATTATTCTGTCAGAGGAATTATTGATAAAATAATTTTTCCCATTCTGCCTTTCACTCTGTTTTATTTTATGTGCATAAGCTTTTTAATTTTTCTGATCCCATTTGTTGATTCTCAAACCTATTTTTTGTGCAACTAAGGTTCTGTTCAGACAGTCCTGCCTAAATCTATAACTTCAAGAGTTTTAAGCAATTTTTACATTTTTATTTGCCATCTGGGTATTCATTTTGTCAAAATATCTGTTCATGTCTTGACTTTTTCTAATTGGTTATTTTTGGTTTTTGCTGAATTTTGAGTTATAGAAGGAGACTTTTGCTATGAGTGTGTTTGACAAATATTTCCCCCAGCATGTAGTTTCTTTTTATCCTCTTCATATGGTTTATTACTCATGACTTAATAAAATTTATTAATACATATATACTTAAGATGGATCATAAGCACGCTAAGTAAAAAAAATTCTGTTTCCATCTTCAAATGAATCCTCACATGTCCTTGGTTTTATTTTCACTGTCTCACAGCTGTATCTCCTCTTTCATATATGAACACCAAATATTTAAAGACTACCCTAAATGTAGAATGACCTCATGATGACATTCATTATTATTAATTATGCCTACAAATATTTTATTTCAAATATGGTAATATACATAGATACTGGCTATATTTGGACACATTATGTCAGAAGATACTACTCAATTCATTATAACATAACTGCACCTTTTCAAATATTTTAACATGTCTTCATTATTTCTCTGCATCTGTTCCTCTCATCCCATCTTACCCTCTCCCCCTTGAATGGGTATAAACCATTTACAAATTACTTGCAACTACAATCCTCTTTGCTTCTAATTATGCATGCATATATACCTTGGAAACAAAAATAATCTACATAACCACAGAAATATAATCAAACTCAATAAATAAGGTATATAAACCTAGTACAATTGGAAACAATGGTGCTGAGGAAGTCACTCCCTTCTACCCATTTAATTTTTTTTTTTTTTTTTTTGTACTCGGGACCTTGCGCTTGTGAGGCAGGCAGCAGAACCACTGAGCTAAATCCCCAGCCCTTACCCATTTAATTTTAACAACACCCTACAGACATTCTTCCTTCCACTGTCCTTAAAGGAGTAGTGAATCACTTTTTTTTCTTTTTTCTTTTTTGCTACTGAGAATCAAACTCAGGACCTTGGCACTTGTGAGGCAGGTATGGTGCCACTGAGCTAAATCTCTGGCCCAAGAAGTAGTGAATCACTTTTTAAAAATCTAGATAATCTCTGACAACCTAGGGAAGAGCACATGCATGTTGGATTTATAGCCTGACCTTTAGTCACCTTTCCCGTATTATAACTTTATTAAGGGTTCATTAATAAATACTACATGTTCATACATGTAATTACAAACAGTGAATTCTAGGAGAAACATGAGATGACTTAACACACTGTCAATCATTCCTGTCAATCACACCTAGAGATTCAGGGGAGGCATCTGAGCTGAGGTGCATGTCCTTTAAAGTCGGAAAGTTTGATTTATCTGCAGGCTGATGTTACATTCTATGCTCTGTGCGCAGTGCTTTTGCTGTCCTGTTGCCCCAGCACCACTTCTCTTTTCCTGCTGTATTTTTGTCAGCATGGACTTTCTCAGAGCACAACTTCTCATGGTCTTCAATAAATGTAGCTGTTTTCCACCTGCTGTCAAGTATGCATTTGTAATTCATTGCCAGATGTACACAAGAACCTGGATTATACCTTCTAAATTCATCATCCTATAACAAATTCATGTTCAAATTTTACCAATTGGTCAATTACATCTTTTGAAATGATGTTATTTTTCTGTCTTGATATAGGATCAAAACAAGGTCATCCTTTATGTTAGTTTTCTGTTTCTTTACTTTCATAAAATCTGGAACAATTTCTCAGTGTCTTTTTAAATTTCATGATGTTGGCATTATTTTATGTAGTTTTAATCTTTTATCAAATAAATACAGATTTAGAATTATTCTATCATCTCAAATATTATACCATGTATCATGTAGGTAGTATGCTAACACTAATGCTCTTGTTTTAAAGGTGGCTCTTTCTAAAATTACTATATCTACCTCAACTTTCTTTTGGCTACTATCTGACTGATACATGTTTTTATTCTTTTATATTTAACATTTTTGTGCCTTTGATCTCAGTGTGTCAGTTGCACGTGTTGTTAAAATTTTGTCATCATCTTTAGTATTGTCTCGGTCCATAAATAGTAAACGTTGGATTTTAAAATATCTTTTGTATTATATTTGCTATTTTTTTTAAATTTAGACTATCCCAAAATCATTTTCTCTCCTCTTAAAATACCTTGCTTTAAGGAAAAAATGTTAAAGATTATGTAATTAAGTTTGTGAGATTAAATAAAGGATTCTTCTCAAATTGAGTGGGTTGTAGCAATGAAAACATAACCTTTGGGCCACAGAGATTGAATTTAGATTTTGATTCTGTCCTTAATTAGCTGTGTGATCTTGAAGTGTGTTCCAAACTTTGCGAATCAGGCCCTATGTCAGTGGCCAAGAATAAAATAAGACAATGACTATCTTTGGCACAGAGTAAAAAAATCACTGTCTAATTTCTTTTCTTAGGATTTACTATTTATTGTTATTATTAATACTGCTATATGACTCTTGCCTATTCCACTCACTAGCAGGTTCTATCTTTCTATCTTTCTAATTTTTCTATAAAAAGTGTTAAGTTTTTCTAGATCTAAATCAAAAGTAGTAAGAATGAATAACTAAACAATTGATTGTTTCTGGGATTGCTAAATAAAATGAAAACTATATTATTAAGTTACAATTAATTTTAATGTAAATAATGTCTTTTAACCACTGCAGAAACAAAGTGCTAGCCTTTCATATGAAATAGTCAGTAGCTGAAAACTAAGCACTAGACCTTGTTCACAACTAAGAGGAATTATTTTTTGTCAACATAATCTTTGCTCCATTTTAACTAAGATTTTGTACCTTCACTATATCATTAGAGCCTATCAATACATTCCTTGCATTACAGAGTATAAATTCAGACTCAACAGTATCCACCTAATATAACCTGTAATCAATGTATAATGTCTTACTTAGGCTGATAGTTACCTTTTATAACAACATTATTGTGAATTTAAATTTATGATATTGCTAGTATTATTTTGATATGGGCCATAATATATGTACAGACTAATGCAATTGATACTATATAACTTGTTCATTTCTACACTGCAAATATATGTAAATGTATAAGCATGTGTCTCAGAAAATGTGAAAATTTCATATGTTCAAATAATGATGATTGTGCTGTGCGTGATTTGAGGAACTCAGCTTTCTTTCAGAGTGGTTTTTAAGATAAATACTTATCTTCTAACAATAGACTCTGCAGCAGGGGTATCCAGGCCAGGAGAAACACATGCCCACGAAGACTTAATGAGAGAACTCCACATTCCCAGGTCTCTTTCCCTTCACTACATGGCTGCATAATCCCAGTATGCAGGGTATGTTTCTAGGATCCAAGTAGATACCAAAATCTGTGGATAATGTAGTCTTTTATAACAAGTGGCATAGTATGTTCATATCTTCTGTATATTTTAAATAATCTCTAGATTCTTCATAATGTTTAATACAATGTAAATTCTATATAAATGCTACTTTAAATAGCTTAAAGAATGACAAGATAAAAAATGTCCATGCATATTTAGTATTAATGCTATTTTTTTCCTCAAATATTTTCAATCTGCAATTGGTTGAAACCCCAGAAGTGGAATGCACAGATATGGATAGACAAATTATTTAAATCTTTTTTTTCCTTTACTTATTTTGGGAAGTTATTTATATAAGTGAAGAGGTACATTTGAATTACTCATCTTTGACAAGAAAATAGATTTAAAAGTGAGTAAAATATAGGCTTATAGGAACTCAAGTACATTCATTAGTAGTTAAGAACTTGGACTTGGGAGTAAGACCACTTGAGGTTACATCTCAGGCTTCCCACCTTCAGGCTGTGAGATCTTGAGGACATAACTCTGCCTAAGTGTCCCCTCCTTCATCTCTGTAATACAAGTGATGGTAGCAGTTTAGTCTTGGCCAATCTTAATAATCTTGTCTACTTTAGAAGACTTTTGTGAAGATTCTGTAGCATTCACTGAGGAATTAACCTCATCCGTATAGGTGCTTGGCCTATATTTAATACTAAACAAGTATCCACTAATATATATTTTTAATGTTTTAAAAACTAATGTAATATCACTTTGCCAAAGAAATTCCGTATAAAGTTGTGTCTTGATCCTTCTAACATCTAAAGAGTGGTAGCAAGGGATTGTTATACCTGCTCTGGCAGACTCCTTTGGATATTGCCAAATTCCTGAGTTGCAAATGTGGTTGACCCAATCTGTTGCTATGCAATATATTTCAGGGAATGAAGTCATAGGAAACTAATACATAAGCCAAGACACTGACATATTCATTTACCCCAGAATATACACTCTGCTGGAGAGTAGATTACTGATATTGACTGACACTGAGCTCCTTCAAATTATTGGAACATAAAAATTATGAGGCCCAAAGTTACTTTATGAACATATATATTAATTACAGGCTCAAGAAAAGTTTATTCAAATCATTCTGCTTCATAATATAGTGAACTTCATTAATGACTGCACTATTTATCTCTTCCACATAGCAGCTCTCTGTGGACACTGCTTAATAAATACCAGCAGCCCTAGGTCCATGGAAAGTATCCTTTATTCAACAATGAATTCCAACCCATATCATTTTCACTCTGCATGTTGTTAATCTGGCAGTTTTTCAAACAAGTTTCAAGACTATTATCTTCTCCTCAATATATTATTTTTATTACCAAAGAAAGAATTTCTGTTGTTCCAAGCTGAAAGTTTATTTACCCTTTTTTTATATTATATTTGTGGTTACTGTACATGCACATGTACACACACATCATATGTATAACTAGACTTTTCCTGATGATTAAGAATTTAGAGAATATTTTCATGTGCTTATTGTTTACTTGTATGTAGTCTTCAAAAAATGCATATTAGGATTCCTTGCACATTTTGTATATATATGTTTACAGACTTAATTTTTATAGCAGTTATACATTCATAGAAAAATTCAACGGGATGCATAGGAATTTCCACGTCCTCCCATTATCAACATCTCAACCAAGACTAACACATTTGTTACAACTAATAAACCTACATTAACTCATCATTATTCATAAAACTCTATAATTTTACTCATCTTAAAATTAGGTTGTCTCATTATTAAGTTATAAATTTTTTAATATATATTCTGGTTGTAAGTTCCTTGACAGATACATGACTTGCAAACATTTTAACCAGTGATGGTCTTTGAAGTAAAAATGTTTTTAATTTGATGAAATACAACGTATGTTTTTTGTTCTTTTGTGTCTTTGGTATAATATCTAGGAATCCTTTGCCATAACCATAATTAAAAAGATATACTCATGTTTTATTCTGTAATTTTCAGGGTTAGTGCTACAACTAAATCTTTAGCCCGTTTAATGTCATATTTTATGTGTTGTGTTGGTGAAAGCCCAAATTCACTATTTGCACGTTGCTATCCAGTTGTTTCACCACAATTTGTTCAAAAAACTATTGCTTCTTCATTGAATGAACTTGGCACCCTTATGGAAAATCTGCTGAGTAGAAATTCCTGATTTTATTTCTAGATTCTAAATTTGATTTCATTGTCTAACTTTTTCCAATAACCTACTGTTTTGAATACCATTGCTTTGCACCGAATTTTGAAATTAGGAAACATGAGACTTTTTACTTTATTTTTTCAGGTTATTTTGGATATTCTGAGTAATATGCAATTGCATATGAATTTGAGTCATTTATTACTATAAAGAATAAAATGGGTTTCGGACAATGATTGGGTTGAATTTATAAGTAAATTGGCATATTGTGACTATAGTAAAAATTCTTCTGATCCATAAACATTGGATGTTTTTGCCATTTACTTAGATCTTCCTTAGATTTGTGAGAAAATATTTTATAAGTTTTACAATATGAGATTGTACTTTGTTATGAATTTTTAAGTATTTTATTTTTGATGTTATTTTAATGGAATTATTTTCTTTGTTGTGTTTTAAGTTGTCCATCATAAGTGTACAGATATACAATGAAAATTTTTATATGCATCATATCCTGCAATCTTGTTGAATTTATGTTTTAGTTCAAAGTTGGTTTTAAAAGATGTCTTGGAATTTTTTAGATATAAATATCACCTGTGAATACAAATAGTTTTACTTTCTTTCCAAGCTGAATAGTTTTTATTATTCTTGCTTAATTTCTTGCCTAGAATCTCACACACAATGTTGAAATGAGAGCAAACTTCATTTTTTCCTGATTTTAAGGGAAAAGCATCCTGTCTTTTAGCAAGGATATTAATTGTGAATTTTTTCATAAATGTCCCTCATTAGGATGATGAAGTTAATTCTTATTTTTAGTTTTTGAGTACATTTATTATGAAATGTTTTTAAATTTTTTCAGTGCTTTTACTGTGTCAATTGATATGATCATATTATTTTTTGTTTCTATCCTACTTATATATTACATTAATTAATTTTCAAATGTTAAACCAAACTTACATTTCAGGGATAAATCCCACTTGTCAAGTTTTGTATAACTTTTTATGCAATTTAACTGTGTTTTGTTGAATATTTTTGCATCCAGATTCATAAGAGATATTGATTATAGTTTTCTTGTGTTAACTTTGTGTTAGTATCAGGATATTAACTTCATAAAATAAGTAGCAAAATTTACCTCTTCCTCTGTTTTTTGAAAGGGTTTATGAAGAATAGGGCATTAATTCCTTTTTAAATATTTGGTAAAATTCTGTGGAGAAGGCATCTGGGCCTGAGATTTTCTTTGAGGGCATTTCTCTGATTACTACATCAAACTCTTTACTATAAAAATAAATCTACTCTATTTATTTCTTCTCAAGTCAGTTTTGGTAGCTTGTGTCTTTTTAGAAACCTGTCCTTTCATCTAAAGTATTGTATTGGAGTTCACTACAGGAACAGATTTAATATAAACAGATTTTATATAAACATATAATGTAAACATAGATGATATATGAAGAATTTACAAAGTAGACTTACAGTCTACTTTCTCCTGCAGAGTCAGGGGAAAACAATCCAAAATGGCCATCTGTGTGCTGGAGACTGGAGGATCCAGTTGAAAGTCAAAGGCCTGCATAGTTTGCCATGAGTCTGTATCAGAAAGCTGAGATGTCTACTTTGGCAGGCTGGAGAATCTGCACTGGATGTCTGAAGAAAATGGAGACTAACATTCAAAGGTGATGGCAAAGTTCATAGTTCATCCAAAAAAGCAAAAGGGCAGACGTCTTTATTCTTTCCTTTCTTATTTCATCCAGCCTATAATTCTAGTGGCTGGTACCACCTGTGTTTACAGTGGGTCTTCCTTCCTCACTTTGCAGCCTACCTGGCAAGCATCCACTGACACCCCCAGAACTGTGCTCCAGTAATCCATTACCCATTTTTTAATCTAATCAAGCTGATGTCAAAATTATCACAAGTATTTATCTGCATGCAACTTTTTTATGGTATTGCTTTATATTATTCTAGTGTTTTCTAATACTTCTTTGCTCCCCTCTCCTCCCCTCCACTCTTTTCTTTTCTCTCTCTCTCTTTCTCTCTGTCTCTCCATCTCTGTCTCTATCTTTGTAAGTGTTTGTCTCTGTCTCTGTCTCTCCCTCTCTTTGAGACAGGGTCTCACTGTGTAGCCTAGGCTGGCCTCAAACTCAGTGATCCTTCTGCCTCAGCCTTCCAAGTGCTGGGGTTATATGCATGTGCCTGTGCCACTACTCCTGGCTTTTCATTCTCATAATCTAACTAAACATACATCAATTCTGTAGACCTTTTCAAAAACTCAGATTTTCATTTCATTGATTTTTTTTCTCTCATTTTCTATTTGTATTTCATCAATACATCCCCTAATCTTATTTCCTTCCTTTTACTTTAGGTTCAATTTGCTCTTTTTTTGGTATCGAAGGGGAAATATAAGGTTATTAATCTTTTTATCTTATTTCTTTCTTGATTTAAACATTTACAGATATAAATTCCACTGTAAAAACTGCTTTAGCTACGTCTCATAAATTTTAGTATGTTATCTCTTCCTATGCTTTTTCTTCCTTTTTTGATCTTTTGTGTAGTACCATTTTTGAAAATAGGATCTTAAACTCTGACTTTTATTATTCAACTGTTATTTTCTTCTTTTATTTTTGTCACTTTTGCTTCTCTTATTTTGGTGTTGTATTAGTAACAGCATAACATAAAATACAAAAATATGCCTCCTACAATTTTCCCATTTTGTTGTATTGCTCTTTTACATGTTCCATCTGTTAATATTACAAACTTAGTAATTATACCAATAATTAAGAATTACTGGTGTAATTATTAATTTATCATCTGTAGTCATTTCATTAGCCAAACAGAGCTTTACTTCCCACCCATCTCCTTTGTGTTTTATTGGCAACGTCATTACAAATTACTACAGTTGGGTGTTATACACCATCCTAACAATGCACTATGTACATGTTATTTTTTTAACTGTATATCCTTTTATTGGTACATTTTAGGTATACAAAATAATGATATACATCATTGGAAATTTGCACCTTTACATACTCTCTTGGTTTTTATTTTTCCCCCTTCCCCTGCTCTCCCTTCAACCCCTCCATCCCTCCCTATATGTACATGTTATTTTATACAATTGCTTTTTAAATTATTTAAAAGAAAAAAATGAAAAAGAGTACATCTATACTATTATTTATAATCATATCATTACTGGTGCTCTTTGTTTCTTCAAGTGGATTCAAGTTACCACTTGTCATTTAAATCTGAAAATTTTCTTTTATCCTATTTCTTATGATATCTTCTTACAACAAATTCTTTCATTTTTTTATTTATCTGGGAATAACTTTATTTCACCTTCACTTTTTAAAACACAGTTTTGCTGGATATAGGAATCTTGTTTTACAGTTTTTATCTTTAAGTATTTCAAATCTTATAATCATTCTGCTGAGCAGTCGGCTTATTATTATTTTACTCAAGTTTCCTTATACTAAAATGTTCTTTTTCTCTTAGTGTTTTCAGAATTTTCTCCTGTGTTTTAAGTCTTTTTTTATGATGTGTCTGTTTGTGAATCTCTTTCTGATCACTCCAGTTTCCTGAATATATTTGCTTGAGTTGTCCAGTCAGCCAAGTGATCATGAGGGAAAACACTGTCCACAGTGCAGTGTGCTACTAAGCTATGATATGAAATAGATTAGGTTATTAACTGCATTTTTGTTTTATGAGGTTTTTACTTATGATGGGTTGACAGGGAAGTAAGTCATCAATTAAAGAGCATCTGTATTTTCAGTGGCTATTTTTAGATCTTTTGGTTAAATTCTGCATCTGGGCACCTCATGGGGAGTTTCTGCTCCCCAACTTTATTTGTAGTGTCACCTTTCTTGTTTCTTTGCATGTCTCTTCTTTGTTAGAAGATGGACATTTTAGACAATACAGCACCTCTGAGTGCTGGTCCCTCTTTACCCTACCAGCTTGTTACTGTTATTTCCTTGGTAGTTTAGTGACTGGTTGGATTATTTTAGTAGCCTATTTTTCTTTCTGTAATGTAAAGTTCATGATGTTGCTTCTAAAGGAGGCTCAGCTTTGGGCCTGCTCACATTCACTCTATAAAGACAGTGGCTTTTAGCAGGGCCCCATCTTTCTGTTTCCTGAACATGCCCAGCTACTAATCTCCACTCAATTGCAAGCTGGTTACTTTATTGTTTCAACAGTGTTCTACAGCATACAGTGCTACATTGTTCTACTACCCAATCCAACCTAATCTGGCATCACTAGAAGGAACAGTCACCTAGCTCAGTCTGATATTCTGGTCTCAACTCTCCACTCAGCTCTCTACTGGAAACTAACCAGCCTACACTTTAGCCCATATCTTGAATGTCCTTAAAGTTGTTCCATACCACAACTTCCACTGTTTATGAAAATGTCAGTTTCTTTGGAAATAGTTTTGGTGCTGTCTGCTTTGCAGCCTGTTTCTCACCTCAGATAAAAATTCTGAGCCAGAACTTTGCAGGGGGATTTGGGAATAACAGCAAGCTTTCTTTTGAGTCTCAAATCCACTGGAGAATCTGAGTACTCGGCGAGAGAGGATGGACAACACCAGGATAAGGTCTTCTGGGGTTCTTCTTCTAACGAGAAACCATTGTCATATGGACCAAGTCAAGAGCAGTCAAGAACTGAGCAGTCTCTGCAACCTCCTGCACAAAATAAAGTCTATGTTTAATGAGTGGAGGCTGGGAAGAGAATTGGAGCCTTACCTCTTAACTGCGCTTCCCAAGAACTTAGCCTCAGGAACACGTAATCGATGGCAAGACGAGAAATGCTGACACCCTGCTCTTCCCAGCAGGAAAGCTCTGCAACTTGGATCGGAGGGAAGAAGGAGCCTTGTATTCTTGGCCTTGGCAGTCTGAAGTGCAGTTTTCACTTTCCGAGCTGTGAGAAGGAAGAAAGTGGACTTGGTTGAAATACTGCAGATCCTTGCTTTTTCTACAAGTTTTATAGATTTTTTAAAAATAGATGTTTCTTCATTTATTATGACATGAATGCCATTTCAAGAGACTTTAACTGATTATTGGTGTTTCTAAAATACTTTATCCCAGTTTCAACAGCAAACAGGTCCACAGAGATCTTCATCATAGTCCATTCTCCTCTTTCTCCTTTATATGATGTTTCCCTTTCTGTTTCAGGATTTTTAGTTAAACATGAAAACTATATATATTTATGGGTTATCACATAATATTTCTGTATTTGTTGACCTCATAGAAGTTGAGAGCAGTGGTTCCCAGAGGCTGGGGAGAACTGGAAGAAATGTTGATCAATAAGTACTAAGTTACAGTGAGATGAGAGAAATGAACTCTGGAGTTTTATTGCACACTAACATGACTACATATGTATTACATTTCATCTTTGGAAATTATTTGTACAGCTTCTGTATCCAAAGTAAGAATAAGTGATTTCCAAGACATTAAACAATATCTAAATTAGGTATCCATGTAGGTTCTTTATATGGAAATGACCTTGCATTTTTTAATAAAAGAACAGAATGGGCTGGGGATTTAGCTTAGTGGCATCATGCCTGCCTCGCAGCCACAAGGTCCTGAGTTCGATCCCAGGCACCATAATAATAATAATAATAATAATAATATAAATGAAATGAAAGAACAGAATGTAAGTAGTGATTTTTAAACATAATATAGCAGGTACTATGCTTCCTTGAAAACATTCTTATTGTTTCTTTTCTACATTGGTGTACTGCCCAGCATGCTTCCAGTGCCAACAACATTTAATAAATGAGATGGGGTAAAACTAAAGAAACAATGTAAAACATGCCCCATAAGGACATTATGATATATTTCCTATGGGATAAGAAAAAAATAGTAAGCACTCTAAAAGAAACAATTAGAACAAATCAAAATGTGTCAGAAGATAAAAAATATTAAATTTATTTTTTCAAGAAAATTATGTCATAGTAATACTGACATTAAAATTGTGGGCATATTTTCATGGAGGATCAAATATAAGAAGCTTATAAAATTTCACAGTAAAATTTGACAGATGAGGTCCTCTAGATATTAAGTCTTTAGCCTAATGCTAAAATTGTCCTTTGCATCCATGCTTTCCATTGAATAATCAATACAGTTTTCAGCTTGAAATAACTCACATAGAAGTGCACCTTAAACAGAGTATAAACTTTTCCATCAGAGTTCCAGTGAGTGAGAAATGAAGCACCAGGAGGTTAAGTGATTTTCCTATTTTTCTCATGGTAAATTGGCTCCAAGTAATTTCAAATCAGTTTTCTTTTAAAGGAAAGAAATCACAAATAAATGAGAGTGTTCAGGAGACCTAGGGTCAGGATGTGGGTTTCTCTTAAAAGTTGAGGGGAACAAGGAACGGGAATGGGAGAGGTGGATCAAAGATTTCAGGTGACCCTGTGAATATTTTTAAGAAATTTCCTGAAATGAGAATTTTTGTCCAAAACATATTTAATTTAAAGCTAAAATAATGTTACTGGTGTGTCTGCTTTTCTTCCTTACTATGTTTTATTCACCACTTGCAAAGCACTGGTGAGTAATTTTGCTTAAGTGTCTTGCTAAAATTTTTGGCTGTCACTCAATACCAAAGCTACAAGAATTGACATTTTATGAAATGATCCCCTGAAACAGCTGAGTTTTAAACTGAAGTTTTAACATGAGGAGATACAAGCTCTAGTTTCATAATGAAATTCAAGCAGCTCAGGTTAGTCCAAGTTTCACATGAGCATAAAACTTAAAGACTACTGAAAACAATCACTAAAATTGGAACATCAAATCCAAAGGCAAAACTTTACTATCAGCTATTTTAATAGTATGCTTTTATTCATATCATTGAAATCCAGATTCAGGAATGATCTGTGAAATTTAACAGTATGTCAGAGGCAAATTGCCCCTTATCAGAATCATATTTTTCTCCATGTTCAAACTATAATCCAACCATTTGATAAACAATAATGAATGCCTACCATGTCCTAGGCACTGTGACATACTCAAAGCACACAATGTTGGATAAAAGGATATTTTCTTCAAAGAGTCAAAAGTAGGAAAAAATTATCATACAGTGTTATAAATGTTATGCCTTTAGAATGCCATGAGAATAAAAGGGGTACATATAAACCATACAGAACACAGGAGAGTTTGGGAAAAGGAAATGTTTTCCAAGAAGCAATGTTGAATACATTTAGAGGGAATAAACTATAGAGATTTAGGCAGAAGAAAAGACAAGGGTCTTGGTCAAATAGTTCAGTAATTTAGGCAGAAGTTTCAGGAAATATGAAGATATAGATTCATGAAAGAATTGGAACTTTGAAATTTCAAGTAAGTAGGAATGTAAAACAGGAGCAAGGGGTGCAAACAGCAGAGCTGCTAGAGCGGGAGATGGCCTGGTTTGTGGAAAGTCATGAGTATTGAAGAGTTGAAATCCTCCTTGGAAGTCTTAAAGGAAAATAATACAGAGATGATCAGAGGGGTAACATAGTCCCATTGTACTCACAAAAAAATCCCTTTGACAACAATATGGAAGTCCAGACAGTTGGGAGGTCAATACAGAAAGAGTAATATAGTGCCAAGGAGAAAGACAAAAACACAGATGATGGGAAAGATATTAAGGCACTAGATTTCAGGACTTGGTATACAATTGGGTGAGAAGCACAAAATAAATCTAGGATGATAATGGTCTGGGGTCCTGAAAGAGAATATAAAAGGCAGAGCAAATTGGAAAATTACATTCATATGAATCCTGAATGCTGTGATTCACCTGTGAAACATTAAGTGGAAATACCCACTTGGCATACAGATGTACAGTTCTAGGACCCTGAAAAAGATTTCAGCTACATATTCAGAAGTCAGAAGAATATTTGACATGTGACACTATCCAACAGTACCTTCAGGTGAATACCTTGCTTAGTAAGTACAGGCCAAGAAGAGACAAAACTGAGCTTTAAAAATCAAAGATATTTAATGCACCCATGGGCAAGGAGGGGGAAACAAGTAAATGCATTTCCTGTTGTCTCCCTCTACAGATGCACTAAAAAGGAAGACCCAGGAAGTTAGATGAAAAACCAGACACAACCGGCATAATAGAAAAAAGAAGGAAGATTTCCAAAGGAAGTAGAGAAAGTGTTTCATTCCTTCCTTTAAACACGCATTTATTGCACACCTGGAGCGAGCCAGCATATACTAGGGGGCCAGGGAAAAAAGCCTTGTTCTCATCATACCCTGGAATATATTTGACATGAGCTTCTTGGAGCACAGCTAGTTCATGGTAAGTAACACTCTGTATATTTACCTACCTCCTTTAAGTCAAAAAGAACCTTCACAGATCAATTTCAGAGTATTTTAAAAGTTATTTGACACTCAATACAACCTCCAAATTCATGAAGAATGAGTTGAGTTGGAACCTTGAACTCTTTAATAGGACACTTATATGAGAATTTGAGTTTTTATCCAAGGTTCATTTCCTAAAATCATGTCATAAAATTTTTCATTGTAGAAGACCTGTAGGAGACTTTTACCTGAAAAGTGAATATGATAGTGTATTCTTCCCATGTCACTTTTTGCCTTTAGTGAAATGCAAAAGATTAAAAAGAAATTAAAACAAAAAATGAAAAGGAATCTAAAATAGGCTTTCTTACCCTTAGTTTTGCTTAAGTATTTAATTCTCTGTGAATTCATTCAACATTTACATTAACAAAAAATGACTTTGATTTAAAATAATTTACTACACTTTAAAGGATGCAAAATACCAGACTATGTAGCAATTAGGTTTAATTTCTCCATGCATATTCTACCCTGTGGGGCAATAATAGACCTCTCCTTATTCACTTTTCATGCAGTTATTTTGATCCTATTTTTGTGTATATATTACTATAATATTAATGGTGATTTAAAGAATATATTTAGCACTCAGAAGGTTGAAGCAGGAGGATTGCTGTTAGTTCCAAGCCAGCCTGGGCTACATAGTGAGTTCAAGCCCAGCCTGAACTACATAGCGAGACCCTGTCTCAAAAAAGCAAAAAAAGAAATATACATATTCTTTGGTATTTTGTCTCTTTCTTCAACCCTTCTGCTAATCAGCTGCCCAACCCAGAATTTAGGAATGAGATTGCTTTATCCTCCTGAGATATATTTGTTTTACACATGAAAATGATTGGGCAGGGATTCATAGTAGTATTTCAGAACACCTTTCCGGATGTCACCATCTGTACCCTCCCCAAGTATGGTTTCAATTTTGTTCATGAAATATGAGTCAGACAATGTTGCCAACAGATATTTTCCCCTGTCATAACATTTCACTTATGCTGCAGTCTGGAGACAGTTTATAGGTTGCATCTTTCTCCTGGTCTTATTGAAATAGTATCTTCTTGCTATTTGAATTCATTTTTCATTAAGAGAGTTAAAGTTGGATCCTGTGCCCTATAAACAGAAGCACCTGGCCAAGCTGTGTCACTGATGTCGTGTTCCACCCCATCCTTGGTTTTAATGGTAATGATCAGCAGTCCTGTGCCACTCAGAAAGGTGAAGACACCGAATAGCCTCCCTGTGACAGTCCTTAGTGATTTAACCACATTTCCCCACCATCCTACAACCAATCAATGAAATAGGAAAAATGCACAGCTGAAGCACAGGTTTAATGGGCTATAATTTAATGACTGTCTTTTCTGTATTTTCCAGCAGCTAGGTAAGGTCACAGATCTGAGGTTAAAAATCCCATTGACATTTTTCATTCCCTGAAATGGAACATGTAACAATCACATGCAGTGCTCTCAACTTTAGTGTGCTGGATTTAACAAAATTTTATCAAAGAATTTAAGCAATTCTCTAAAGTTAAACATTTGGCCAGCAGTAGTATATTTTCTTAAGCAAAAAGAGTCAAGCCAAAATGCCAAAACATTATACTAGGTTTATTAGCAAATCAATTATTTTCTAGTGCTACCTTCACCAAAGTAAATATTTCCATTAAGATTCATTGCTTTAAGCAGAAAAAGTATTGTCTCATTTTAAAAAATGTCTACTATTTCAAGACAAAATGAGATTATTCATCATTCTCTTTCTCACTATATATGAAGAAAAAATAAAGCAAATGAATTTATATATGAAATACAAATTAAATAAAAAATAAGACATATTTTATTTAAAAAATCTAAGGGTAATATCTAGGGAAGAAAAAAGAGCAATAAAAGAATCTTACTTTTATATAGCACATGATATTTTGTAGTCAAAGATTATTGTATTAGAAGTACATCACCAAGTTTTGACCTCAGGAACAACAACAGTCACAAAGCAACCTTACCTAGTTTAAATCAGGCAGTGAAAAAGTATGTGACTGTCAAACCTACTTTCATTTTAAGTATGAAGAACATCCATAAGGAATGTAGAATTTGAATAAGTCAGATTTCACTTTTGTAAGTACTGTAGGGTCTTAGTGACTGGAAGGTTATTATTAAACTTTTGCTAAGCTTTTTTATGGGCTCTTTTTGCTTAGAATGTTAGTTTTCTTGAAAAAGTACAGTGTCAGGTGTAGAATTACAGGTTTATCAAGATTGAGGATGTGCACTTTATGGATACAGGAGGCGAGGACTGAGAATATAGGAAAGAGAGGGAAGAATGTGCTACTACATGTCCTACCAGCTCTGTGCCCAACATAACATAAGAAAAATCATCAACACAATACTGATAGCAATAATCTTCTGGAAAAAAAAAAGAGAAAAAGAAACTAAGGGTAAAATAAACTGAATGAAAATGAAAATAACTTGTAAAATAACTTGATATAGAAAAAAGTAGACACATTAAAATCAAGAGTAAAAATAATCAAATTGGTGCCCCAGGTGCAACGAACATAGAAAAATATTTTAGAGCTCTGAGAAACATTTAAGAGCTGAATTAAGCAGGCTAAATTAATCTTTGAGCAATTTTCTCACTGAGGAAGACTGAATTCATTTTTTTCACCTTAGTGAATTTATTAATCTCCCCATGGGCAAAAAAGTCATTTACATTTTTTAACTACAGAAAAATCTGTGGATTGTCAAAGCAGCTTTATAAGATATGAGACATTATTACAAAAGAGTGAAAAATTGGGCTTTTAAACTCCTTTAAGACTACACTTGTGTGTGATTTCAGAAATCCTTAATACAAATATCAATATTCACAACATTACTTTCCTTAACAAAGTGAACAGAACAAGAGAGGAAGGTCAAGTAAAATATTAAAAAGTGCTTTACTTATTCTTAAATAATATATGAATAGGTAATGCATTGTAAAAAATGTGGATTAATTCATTTTGTGAGGAAGCAGAAAGTATCCTAGATTATTTCTCAATTATTAGCCAATTCACATCATTTCTCTTTTACCAAAAGCTGTCCATTTAATGTTCTCTGCATGAGCATATGCACATGTTCATATCACACACATATGCATACAAACCTGCACACATATTTAGCACTTAAATGATTTTCTATTTATCTCAGAAACAAATAATTAAACAGTGTCTATAATAGCCCACTTAGACTATTAGTTCATGCTCCATCAAAGTATGGATTACATACTTTGATATAGAAATTTAAAATACATTTTAAATGCTTTAAATACAGAAATTTTCACTCCATCCATGCAACTCCTGAATTTAGTGGAAATAGTGTTTCCAAATTTCCAACTTATATCAGTCTTCCAAATTGTGAGATAAGCAATTGGAATTCCTAGAAATTATCATGAATCTCTGAACTCTCAGTTAATACTATGATCAGAATATTTATATTCCTCAAAGATTCATAAATTGGAACCTAATACCAATGTGACAGTATTAAAAAGTGGGAATTTGAGGGGAAGTGATTAAGCATGAGGAATCTGACATCTAAAAGATGTTGAAGAGCGCTGCTGTGTCATTTTCAACATGCAAGGCCACAACATGATGGTGCCATCTTCAAAGGAGAGACTATGTACTCACCAGACACCAGATCTGCGGGTACCTTGACACTGAACTTCAGAAGTGATACTGGACCCTCCAGAACTGTGAGCAATACCTTTTCATTGTTCACAGTCTGCCCATTCAAAAATATTTTGATGTAGTACTGCAAACAGAAAAGACACTCGTTAGATACCTCAAGTGCTATCTATTCTCTCTCCTCATTATTATAGGTATATTATTAAAAGCACTTAGTAAATAAAAAAAGTTAAGTCATATTTATAAGAACAATGGCTTATGGTATACTTAAAAATAATGGAAAACTTCCACAAATATTATTAGGTAGAATTTAAATAATAATACATTCAGATTCCTGTTACTCTAGGCAGCTAAGATAAACAAAAATTAATATACAGTCAGAGAGGGACGGGGCACTCAAAAAAGTCAGTGAAAAATAAAGACATCAGAATTATGACTGGAGGTGCATCTGAAGAAGATCTGGCCTCAAGATAGGGCTACAATGACCAGGATTGCATACCCCCTAAGGCGTGAAGAGTAATTTAAAGTTATTCTGTAATTAGCATCATGTGGTCCAGTGAGTCCAGATAGGTATCAGTAACCCAAGTGGTGACCAGAGCATCCAGACCCATCCCTTCCCAAAAAATGCCATTGTTCTTTCCATATACTCTTGCTATGTGACTCATTTCCCTATTACATCAATATTAGCTAAGTGCTATATTTGTAATCTTAGAGGTTGATTGTAGTTTGTTGTATTCGCATTGTGACCTTGCTGTATAAATTGCCTCTGACAAGGGGCCTCAGTTGCAACCCACTTTCAGAAACCCTCAGGTCTTTCAAGAGCTATCTCTCAATAAAACTTTCCTACTCTTAACCTCTGTTGTATCTTAAAATGTACGCTTTGATTTCAAGGAACACAAACTCAGAACATCTGACATCTACCAGGTTGGGTGATATAGTTCTCCTATATCACTGTCAAACAATTGTGTTAAAATTGCCAAATTAAGGACACATTTTGCTTCTAAAACTTGTTATTTCTTGGTATGTTACTAACAGGATCTTTACAAAATATTTATATGAACTTATTAATATCTGTTTTATTTTTTCAAGGACTCATCATTACCCAGATAGGACCACAAACATACGATTATAACATAGCTTCAGATACAAATAAAGCTGACAGATACACCAAAACCATTTATCACTCACTGACTCCTGTGCTGGTTCCTGGGTATGTTGGCCTTATACTTCGCAGGATCAACAATTCTTGTTCCTGCATTAGATATCACATGGATAGATTCCTTCTAACCAGTAACATCTTTATGCAGGTTAAGACTTAATTCTGAAGCCAAAACTATAATACATTCCTTCAGTTCCCAGTTTTTCAATTAGTTTTCCTTAAGATTCGGATTTTTAAAAACAAATTTTCCAAAATATGCTGGTCAGGAATTCCCACACAGCAACACTAGTTAGAGGTGTGTGTATGTATCTGTGTATTGGATCTATCTGATACATGTTAATTATTGCACCAAAGTGTCTTCTCCACTAAGCATAGTGGCATATAGCCAACATGACACACATGTAAAATTTCTCCACTACCAATTCTATTTCATGAAATATAGATTGAGCAGTTTGTTTTACATAAGACAGAAGAACTTCTGCCTTATTAAGAGAAAACAAATGGAAGGAGGGGTAGATGGATGCATGAATAAAAGGATGGAATAAAAGATTGGAAAGGTTTTACAAATTAATAGGGCTATATTTCTATTTCAATTTTTGAAGTACATTCCACCTTCCACATCCATAGGTTCCACATATGCAGATTCAAACAACTGTGGATTAAAATTATTCCCTCCAACTTCTGTTTGTACTGAAAATATTACATTTTATGTCGTTATTTTCTAAATAATATAGTAAAACAATTGATTGTGTATCATTTGTATTATATCAGGTATTGTAAGTAATATAGTAATGTTTTAAGTATATGGGTGGCTATGTGTAGGTTATATGCAAATACTATGCCATTTTTACAGGAATTTGAGCATCCACAGGTTTGGATATCTGAGGGGGATCCTGAAACCAATCCCCCACAGTTAGAGGAAAGCATATTAATAAGACTTGGTGAATTACAAATGTTTCTTATACATGTTGGCTAGTAGAACTTACAAAAAATTTTAAAAAGCTATTTAGATTTATTTTTATGGAAAAATTGCAAATCCTCTTCTAAGGTGATGAAACCAAAGGTTAGGCATGCATTTTTAACTCCCTGTTCTGAGATAATGTTCATTAATGTAACAATTCACAAACATTGGGATGCAGAGAAATCACCCAATAACTTTAAGTCTATACTTTCAAATGCTACTAGTGACCTTACAGGTGAGTATGGTCAATATCCCACTGGGGTTGTTGGTAGTCTAAAATGGATCTTTGATTGACTTCTTGAATAAAATTGAATTATTTAGAGTCCTTTGTCCTACAGAATTTTATAGAACTCACTTTAAGTGAAGCCTTCATATTGCTGATACTTTATTTGATGTCTCATTTTCCTGATAACTTCCCCAGTTTCACAAGGTGTTACATCAATTGGGCCCTTCCGTGCTATTAATTACTCACAAAATATTATAAAATTTATATTGTTTGTACATATTATTACATAGTCTCTCATCAAGGTTCTTACTAAAACATTAAATAAGCATACCTGCACCATACATTACCATTTGCATTCACAAAGATATTCAAGCTTCACTGATATTTCAACCTACAAAGCAGTCCATCATTACACCAATGCTTGCTTTTACCTAGCTACCATCCCAAATCCTTTTGCACCTGCTATAATAATTTCAGTGTGGAAATATACAGAAGTTTGCAAAGTACATTACATTCACTGCTTCCCTTTCATTAACATGATGATTTATACTTCTTAGATCAATAGTCAGTGGAGTCATGATTATTTCCCTTTGTATGAATTGCTACTCCAGAAATAACATTTTACTTTTACTCTTAATGACTTTTTTCCTTATTACAAATTTATTATCTAACTTCAATAGCAATTCACTGTTGATCTTACAACAGTGAATTGGGGAAAAAATTGGGGAAAAAATGAAAATTCTACTTTTTGGGGACTATTCTTTGAGTATATAGAAGATAAGTTAAAGCATTAAAACTATAGGATGAAAACAAATGTCTCACAGGGGAAATTTGGACTATAAAATAAATACCAGGTTAAGGTCTCTATGAATGTGGCCTCTGTTTACATATCATGTTACATTTAATTTTCCCAAAAGAACAAAGTATTAGAAAGCCAGGTGAGGAACAGGTAATGGGAAGTACATTCCAACAAAGGAGTTGGCCATACGCTTTCACTACATAAGAAATGCTGCAGACCTTCCAGACCCAGTGTCCTTAGTGATTGTGGAAGGTTTCTGTAAACCACTTTCGTTCCATCCATTTAATTTATTTTGTGTATAGAAAGCTAGCTACTTTAGTGACAATGACAACTTTGTCTAAATTTAAACTTATGATTAAATCAGTTACATTCTATATGCCTCTTACCATTTTGGAGGTGATACATAAAGGACAGGAGGATGGAAACACAAAAAAATACATTTTTTATTTCACTTTTTCTATCAGCTGATTACTGATGCTCATTTTTAAAGTAAGTACTCATCTATGAACTAAAATGCAATTTTTTCTCTTGCCTTTGTCCATATTTCGATAATAATACTTTTGCACTGTGAACTCAGGAAATACGTAATAAAATATATCCATTCTTGTGGGCAGATGGATGAGAAGATTAACTCAAATGTAAACCACATGCTTACAAGAACTTAAATTTCAGAAGGTGAGTGTTCTTTTAAAAAAAATCCTGGGCTTGAATTCTGGATCCAGCCCTTATAGAGATAGAATTCCCTTGGAGAGAACCAGATGTGGTGACTGACAAGCCCAAGTAAGGATAACTTCTGAAATAAGATTAAGTGTTAAGCTCTATGAAGAGTTTATGTAAAGTGCTAGTAATTTCCTCTCAGATATTATTCACATAACAGAGTTAGTTGAACTCTGTGCAATAAGGTATGTCTACACTGCCAAAGTGGGTAATCTCTAAGATCAACGCATACTTCAAATTTGAGGAAAATTTAAGTAAAAAAGGTGACTTAGATCACCATTCATAATGGGTCCACTGTAATATAGTGGTGAGTCAGCAGTTTTCCGGTGTTGGAAGAGGGGGTCCATCCATGTCTTATGGAGTGACAGAAGCTTGTGGAAGGGGAAGATGGGTCGTGTGTCATTATGGGCTAAAATCCATATGGTGAAGTGTTAACCCCCCCAGTTCCTCAGTGTGACTATGGAGATAAGACATCTGAAGAGGTAATTAAGTTGCACTGAGGCTATTAAAGTGTGCCTTCCTCCAATCTGACTAATATCCACAAAAGCAGAGGAAATCTGGACACCTAGGGAATCACCAGGTCACATACACAGAGAAGAAATACCATGCATGGGAGGACAAAGTGAGAAAATGGCCATCTATAAGCTAGCAAAGAGGTCTCAGAAAAACTGATCTTTCTGACACCTTGATCTTAGATGTCTTCCCTCCAATACTGAACAAAAACAAATATCTATTACTTAAGTAACCAACTCCATAGTATGCTGTATGGTAGTCCCAGCAAACTAATACATGTATATTTGACATTTAGGATGTAAGGACAACAACCATGTCTAGTCATATATATGGATATGGATAAAAATCCATTACTCTTTAACAAAAAGTATGAATCCCTGACAAAAATGGTTATTGAATCCTATGAAAGAAGCAATCATATTCTATCAGTGGAATGTCTGTTTTTCTGAAGATCATTGATGGTCAGGTTTTAGAATTTGGAAGCAGATGATTAAGGTTAGTGATGTTTTCAAACCAAGAACTATTAGAAGGGTATGATTTGTATTCCCCAAGGGAAAAACAATAGTGTGCCAAAATACTGAAGGAGTGAAAGAATCACAAGAAAATGAAGCTTCGGAGCACTCAAAGAAGGGAAAGGTTTTTGACTTTTAACTTCTCTGATGTAGAAGACAGATAGATGTCTGCCAACAGTTAAAAATGAATACAAAGAAAGAGAAAGAAGCATATTTAAAGGAGGTGGGTTGTGACTTGTGATTCAGTAACATATGCATGAAAATAATCATTGCACAAATAAAGTAGATTTACAAAATGATCAGAGGAAGCTGTCCTTGCCTTTGGGTTCAGTTCCAAAAAGTAAGCAGATTGTATTTGGTAAAATGTTTAGGCAAGACAGGTGATTAAAATATACTTTTACTAATAGTTTTAATAGTAAATGTAAGTGATAATTTCTGAATTTTATCAGTATTAGCAATTTTAAAATACATCAGGCAAAGAGATCTCACTATTCAGAAGCATAGTTTTACTCAATTTTCTGTAGTACCCTACTTCTTCAAAAGAATAAATAACTGGAACTGATGGTTGAAGGACATATTTTCAACACTTTTATCAACTCATTTACAGCATAACTTATATTTAAAAGTTGAACTAATTTTAAGTGAGGAGTGTGATGAGTTTGACATATGTAACCACAACAGTAGATACAAAACAAGACTATTATTTCAGAAATCTTTTTTGTATATCTTCCCAGTCAGTCCTACCGATATTTGGCCATAGTTAACCACTGATGTGCTTTTTCCATCTTTATGGATTAAATTTGTCATTTCTAAATTCCCATGTAAACAAAATCATACAGTATGTTCTTTTAGTCTTGCTTTTTAATTTTGCATTACGTCGCTGAGATCCACCCATGTAGCTGCATGTGTTAGGAGTTTGTTTCTTTTTGTTGCTGAGTCATATCATATTGTGTCATTATTATTGCAATTTATTTATCCATTCACAGGCTAGTGAACATAGTTTGTTTACAATTTTGGCTCTCATGAAAAAAGCTACTATAAATATTCACATGCAAATTATGTCAAGATATATTTTCACATCTCTTAAGTAAATATCTAACAGTGAAATCGCTAGACAATTTGATAAGTGTATGATTAATATTGTAAGCAACTGTAACTTTCCAATGTAAGTGTATCATTTTACATTCTCCTACAAATAAGTAAAAGCTCCAAGGCCATGTATTTTACTGCTGTTTTTAATTTTAACAATTCTAGTAGGTGAGTAATAGTATCCAATTCTTATTTTGATTTGCATTTCCCTGATGACTAATGATGTACATTTTCATGTTTGTACTGGCCATTTAGGGATCTGCTTTTTTGGAAGGAAATGTTCACATTTTTGCTGTATGTAGTTGAGTTGATTTTCTACTCACTATTGAATTCTATGAGTCATAGCTCCAAGTCCTTGGTTAATATGTGCTACAGAGATTTTCTTCCATTCTATTGCTTGCCTTTTCATTTTCTTAATTAAATCTTTCAGACAACAAATTTTTAAAATTTTCATGGATTCCAATTGACCAATTATTTTTCTTTAATGGTTGTGCCTTTATTACTTATAAAATATTTGCCTAATGTAAAATTGAGAAGGTTTTTCTTCCTACATTTTCTTTTACAAGCTTCATTATTTTAAATGCTATATTTAGGCCCATGATTCACTTGAGGTTAATTTCTACATAGGGCATGATATAACAGTAAATGTTCTTTTCTTTCTTGTTCTAATATCACTTATTTGAAAGTATATTCATTGCTTGTTGAATGCAATGACATTTTTAGCTGTAGTTCTTATTATTGTGGTAAATTTCTGAATTCTACTCTCTTCCATGGATTTATATGTCTAGCCTTGTGCTGATACCATGCTCACGGCTACTACTTCTCTATAATAATCAAATACACATTTAATTACTGATAAATTAATGATTTTAAAGAGTAGTTCAGAAGAAATCAAAGGACTATAATTAATGTTTAATACTATTACTCAAAAAAATCTCTTTGAAAATAAAAGACCTAAATCTATATATTAAACATTGGAGAAAACTGATATATACTGAAAAATCTATTTGAATTTAAAGATAAAAAAAAATCTTTAGGTCATCAAAAAGAGCCCTTCAGTAAAAGAAGAAAATTTTATTGAAAAAATATTTATGTTCCATAGCCACATAGAAAGTATGAAAGTAGTGGACCAGGATTTTATTCAAATTCTGTGAAACAAAGTAAAAACCAACAAATATTCGATCTAGCACAGCTATTCTTTACAAATGAGAGTCAATATCATTGACTAACTTCTTGATATACATGTTAGGGTAAAAAAAAGTTAGGAGAACATTTTCAGAAACTCAAGAACAAAGTTGATACCACAGATTTTATATTATTCTTCAAATGTCAATGTTATAGAAAATAGTCATGAACCTGCAGGATCTTAGTACTCTATTCATAAATCTTTACTAATAAATTCATTAAAGGATGACATTTGTCTAACCAAGTGATTACTAAAATTTTTTCAAAGGACTAATGAATTTAATTACTTAAACCTTGGTATAGTGTGAATGTTTCTGTGCCCAAAAAATTTATATGCTGAATTCTCCACCTCCAAAGTGATGATATTAAGAGATGTAGTTAGCTCATGAGGGTGGGCCCTTGTCAATAGGATAAGCACCCTACAGTGTTGATGGGAATGTAAACTGGTACAACCACAATGGAAATCAATACAGAGATTCCTCAAAAAACTAAAAGTAGAAATTCCATTAGACCAGCTATGCCTTTGAGCATTTGCTCAAAAGAGTTGAAGACATGTTACAATGATACTTTGATAGCATGTTGATAGCAGCACAGCTCATAATAGATAAATTTTAGAATTGGCCTATATGCCATGCATAGATGAATGAATAAAGAAACTATGATGTGCTATATACACACAATGAAGTACTACTTAGATATGAAAATGGATAAATTTGAGCCATTTTTAGGAAAATAGATGTACCCTAAGACCAGTACTAAGTAAAGTAAATCAGACACAGAAGGTTTAATATCACTTCTTTCTCTTATATGGGAAACTCAAACTATAAATAATTTTTTAAAAAGTGAGAGATAGATGATAGAAAACAAGGAAGTAGATTTTCTGGAGATGGAAAAGAAGTCTGGGGATAGGGAGGAGAAACGAGAAGGACTTGAGGGGAAAGGGAAGTAAAAAGGATTAAGAAGCAATGTGTATATGAACCAATTCCTCAGCATGAATGTATTCATTATGTATGAGAAACATATATTTATAAATAAATAGGTAAATAGATAGATAGTAAGGCCCAAAAGAATCCCTTTGCCCTTTCCACTGCAGGAGAACTCAGCAAAATTATAGTTGTCTGTGAGATAGAAATCAGGCACTCACCAGTCACCAAATTACCTGCTTCCTTAATCTTGGCTTCCCAGCTTCCAGAACTGTGAGAAATAAAGGTTTGTTGTTTATAAGGCATTTTGTTATAGTAACCCAAACTGACCAAGATATACCTCTAAGAGAAAAAAAGTGTAGCAACTATGGAAAAATATATTTTAAATGTTGAAAAAGCAAAAGCAGTACAATTTAAGAAATGAAAGTAAAAAAGAAAAAGTAGAGTAAGTTGATTGTTAAATAAAGAGGTAAATATTAAAGTACAAAATTTAAAGTTGAAAACTAAGAAGGGTAAATAAGAAGCAAGTATAAATGTAATTCTGCAATAAAACTCCAAAACTTCTAAATATCAAAAGAATTTTTCAAACAGAGAAATACATCAAAAGAAAGAGAATGCAGTAAATACAACATTATACATAAGTAAAATAAAAGCATTGCACAATTGTGGCCCAATATAACAGCCATCTCAATTAACACAAATGTACTTAGTATATCTGTTACTATAAAGGGGTTTTCAAGTATTTTCATAAAATAAATGCAAAGCTTCATTTTACATAAGAGATATACTTAAAATAGTAACTTTTAAAGCTGAGATAGGCAGACCTATTACTGTGAATTGGAAATATAATAAAATGGAATTTCAGACCATGTAAAATTCAGAGCCAAACCCAGTGAACACTAAGAAAGAACACATCATATTGAGAAAAGCCAAAATTTACACTGAAAAATCTAGTAGCTATGAATGTCTCTTCATCAAAAGTTCACAACAATCTTCCTTATAAAACAGAAATGAAATATAAACAAAGAAAAAATAGTAAGTCATAACATAGACTTTATTATATTAATATACACCTAACATAAGTTAAGTGAGCTAAAAAGTGATTAGAATATACAAGACCTGATCAAAACAACAAATAAATCTTTAGGGAATTTTGTATATGAATTTTCCCAAAACTGTACAGAATAAATAATTTCTATTTCTAAAACTTACCAAGAAACCTTTAAAACCCTTTTTAATGTAGCACTTAATTTTTAATGTAGAATTAATTTTATATCTAATTCTAAGAAAAATATCTCCCCCCAGTAAAACTTTCAGATCCATGCTACTCATTAATAAGCGTAGGAAAAAGTCTAACTAAAACAGTACCAACTAAAAATAATGTATGTCATTTTTATTCTAATAATATAATGGTTCAGTGTTAAAACATTTCATGTTAATAGGGTAAAATCATAATTCTCCATATCTATAAAAAATCTGATAAAATTCAAATTGGTATAATACATTGACAAACAAATTTATAGATACATATTTATTACAATAAACGTTTTATCTCTTTCTCTAAACCAGGATTTTAAAAATATTTTTATTAGTGCATATTAATTTGACAAAACATTGGGTTTTATTGTGACATTTTCATATGTGAATGTAACATATTTTGATCAGATTCATCCTCCCATTACCCTGGCTGCACCCCTTCCCTTTCCTCTTATTTCTCTCCTTTGGTCTAAAAATGGTCTCCATTATACAGTGCTATCATCTTTGTTTTGCTTTATTTTGTTTTGGGGTTTTTCTAGGTTCTACATATTAAAGAACACGGAAGAATTGCTTTTCTGACTTTGGTTTATTTTGCTTACCATGATCTCCAGCTCCATCCATGGCTTTTTATTTTTATTAGTACATGTTCACAGTACATAATGATTACATTCACTATAGAGAATTGGTACATGTACATGACACATTTCATTTCTCCCCTTCCCTCCACCCCCTTTCATTATTCTCATATCAGATTCATTTATTTACCTTGTAAAACCTTATAAAATTATCAAATGTACAAATTGAAAACCGGACTAATAGGCCAAACAACAAATGAAACATGTAAGAAAATTGTATTAAGTTAAAGTACACATTTAGATACATCATCCACACTGGATTACAGTACTTTTTTTCTCTCTCTTTTTTCTTATTATTGGTCTTTTTTTCCTACTGTATATATATTGAGTTTTTCATATAAGTGAAAGTGATATTCAAGCTTGTGTATATAAAAGTGACACAATTTTGTTCTTCTTTTTGGCTAATACTCCATTGTGTGTGGGGGTGTGTGTGTGTGTGTCTCACATTTTCTTAATCAGTTGTTAGGCACCTATGTTGGTTCCATATCTTGGCTATTCTGACTTGTGTTGTGATAAATGTGGGTGTTTAGGTATTCCAAGAATAGTCTGATTTTAATTCCCTAGGTTATATACCAAAGAGTGATGTAGCTGAATCAAGCCAGTCTTCTTCTCTCAATGTGAAAACACTACGGGCATTCTCAACAAGATCAGGAACAAAATAAGAATGTCCACTAGTGTTAAGGTTATTTATTACTGAACTGGCAATATTAGCCAAATGCAATCAAACAGACAAGAGAGAATCATTGGACCTTTATGAATTGATTCTAATTATTACAAAAATAGAAATAAGATTGCAGAAGAAAAATAGGATGTGTATTCTAGAACAGCATGATAAGTCTATCTCAAATTATTCATTAAATTTTTAAGGTATGAAATTAACATTCAAAATTCAATACTCTTTTATACTCAATAATCACCTGCAGCCGGGATCAGGCAGAGTAAATAGGTTTGGATAACCAAGAGCTGAAATTGAGCTGAATTTTTGTATTTAAATAACAAGAAAGAAAATTAAGTTTTACAAAAATTTTGATGAAATTAAAAATATAATAATTCAATAGATTTTTTTACTCAATTTTCACACTGGTTGGACACAGATTATCTGATTAGAAAAAATAGGGTGCTTTCCTGGGAGCCATCTCCCTTAAATGACATTATTGCTGACTTTCCTGAAAACCTCCTGGAAATGTTCAAATATTTTCCAGAAATTACCATGTGGTGAGTGGTACAATAAGTACTTTGCATTAATAAAGACTTGTAGATTTTTCCACATAAATATCTTTCTGCTCCACACATATTTTTATCATCATTGAATGTAACACATCTCCACAGATTATACTTCATGTTGTACTGAATTATTTTTCTCAAGAATTTTGATACTGGAAAATCTTCTTACTTGCAATAATTTCATATGAACTTCATAGAACTAATTCTTTAATCACACAATCTCTACATTGAATTCTGGAATAAATAATAACAACTTGTTATTTGCTATTTTGTTATATAGCAAATGTGTATAACTACCACCACACAGTCAAGAAAAAGACCTACTCTATCAGCACAAAGACCTTCCCTGTGCCTTCCCTTAAAGGTCACACCACCATCGCTAAGCTGACAATGATTAATTTTTCCATCTCTATAATTTTGTATTTTTTAAAAGTTAAATAAATGGAATCATGCAGCATGAAACATTTTGATAATTTTTTCCACACTGCATAATGCCCTTGAGGTAATTCAAATTGTTGAATGCATCAAGCTTTTCACTGTCAATGTAGAAGATTCAGTTTGTTTAACTATTAAGAGACATTTTGGCTATTTCAGCCATTTCCAGTTCGGGACTATTACAAATAAAGGTGTTATAAGCAATTGTATATAAGTTTTATGTGGACTTTAGTTTTTAATTCTCTCTGATAAATGCATAGGAATTTTATTTTCCAAGTCATATAGTAAGTGTATGTTTAATTTTTAAAGAAACCATCAAAACATGTTCCAGAGTGGGGCATTTATTTTTTTATCAATTTTATTGGTACATTTAAGGTATGGAATATAATGACATTCATCACTGGAAATTTGCACCTTTACATAATCTCTCTTGGTTCTTATTTTTTTCCCTATTCCCCTGCCCTCCCTTCAACCCCTCCATCCCTCCCTATTTACAAAGACTTTGTTTACATGTTTTCATTTTCTCATATTAATTCCATTCCTTTCTTTCCTTTCCCCTACCCCTCCCACTTCCCCTGACTCTTTAGACCTTTTCTTCCTATTTCACATTATCTATTATACCTTTTAGTCCTTATTCACACTTTCAGTTTCTTGCACTAGAGAAACTATTCAGTATTTACACATGTGTCTTATTTATTTCACTTAAGAGTATCGCCTCAATGTGCATCCACTTAGCTATAAATGTCTGTGATTTTATGGCTGAGTAGTACTCCATTTTATTTTTTAAAAACCCCACAGTTGCTTGATCCAGTTTCCATTTGATGGGCAATTTGGCTGTTTCCAAGTTTTAGCTATTACAAACTGTGCTGCTATGAACATGCGCATATATTGTTGTGGTATTATACTTTTAATTCTTTTGGGAAGATACCCAGCAGGGGAATAGCTGGGTCAGATGGGACCACCAATCCTAGTTCTTTGAGGTATCTCCATACTGATTTCCACAGTGATTGCACCAGTCTGCACTCCCACCAGCAGTGGAGAAGGGTTTCTTTTTCCCCACAACCAAGCCAGCATTTGTTATTGGTTGATTTCATGACAGCAGCCATTCTTTCTGGGGTGAGGTGAAATCTCAGCATCATTTTCATTTGCAACTCTTGGATGACCAGTGATATTGCACATTTTTTTTAAATGTTTGTTTGCTATTTCTACTTCTTTGTCTGAGAAATGTCTGTTCATTTCAGATGCCCATTTTTGGATTGGGTCTTTGAATTTGGGAGGTCTGATCTTTTTTTTTTAGTTCTTTATAGATTCTAGATAGTAGACCTTTGTCTGAGGAACAGCTGGTAAATATTTTTTCCCACACTATGGATTATATCTTCATGTTGTTGGTGGTTTCTCTTGCTGTGCAGAAGCTTTTTAATAAGAAGAGATCCCACTTGTTGATTGTGCTAGTTCATGGGCAACTGAGGTTTTGTTCATGAAATCTTTTCCTATGCCAATGTCTCTCTTCAAGCTGGTTTAGTGTTTCTGTTCTAATATTTAGATCTTTAATCCATTTTGATTTTAATTTAGTGAATGGTGAGAGATATACATCTAGTTTTAATCTTTGGAAAGTTGAAAACCAATTTTTCCAGCATCATTTATTAAATAGGCTACCTTTCCTCCAGTGAGGGTGATTGTCTCCTTTGTCAAAGATGAGATGGCTGAGTGTGTCTGGAGTTGTTTCTGCATCTTCTAATCTGTTCCACTGGTCCTCAGGTCTGTTTCTTGGCCAGTACTATGCTGTTTTTATCACGGGGGCTTTGTAGCATTGTTTCAATTTGGGGATTTTGATACCCCCTACCTTGTCTTTATTGCCTAGAAATGCTTTTGGAATTCTAGGTCTCTACTTGTTCCAAATGAATTTTAGGATTGTTTTCTCAAGGTCTGTGAAGTATGCTGCTGGGATCTCAATTGGTATTTCATTGAATCTATATAGCAGTTTTGGAAGTATGGCCATTTTCCCTGTATTGTCTCTTCCTACCCAGGAGAAGAGATGTCTTTCTATTTTCTGATATCCTCTTCAATCTCTCTTTTCAGAGTGCTGTATTTTTCAGAGTAGCAGTCTTTGACTGCTTTTGTTAGGTTGATTCCTAGGTATTTCTTTTTTCTTTTCTTTTTTAGATGATATTGTGAAGGGAGTTGTTTCTCCAGTTCCTTCTTTCAGTGACTCTGTTGTTTGTGTATAGGAAGGCTATTGATTTTTGTGTGTTGATCTTGTATCCAGCTACCCAGAGAGGGTACATTTACAAACTTGGCAGCACTGTGTGAAAGACTGAGTTTGGCCACATCATAGGCAGCATTTGGTATTGTTACTGGTTTTATTTTAATTGTTCTGGTGAGTTTATGATATTTCATTGCAGTCTGAATTTACACTTTCCTGATGACTAATGAAGTCAAACATCTTTCCTCTTTCTTCTTTGTCATTAATATGTCTGCTTCAGTGATACATCTCTACATACCTTTTGATTGTGTTTTTTTTCTGATTGACTTGCTTGCCTTTTACTCTTGAGTTCTAGGATATTTTTCAGGTGATGGTGTTCAAATATTATATTCCAGTCTTTACATTTTCTTTTTATCCATTTTGTACACTCTTTAATACAGTAAAAATTTAATTTTGATTATGGGCAATTTAACAATTTTATCCTTTTATACATTGTACTTTGGTATCATGTCTAAGAACTCTTTAACAAACACTAGGTCCCAAAAATTTTCTCCTTTATTGTCAGATAAACTTTTTATATTGTAAAACTAAATTTATAATTTTTCACTTAATATTTACATAAAATTAGGTTTGTCAAAATTAAATATTTTGATATGATTATCTAATTGCTAGGCTCTGTTTTTGAGAGGATTATTCATTGTCTATTCAGTTGCTTTTACATCCTTGTCAGAAATTATTTGGCTATACTTATGTGAGTTTATTTCTGGGTTTTTCTTCTGTTCTATTAATACATGTGTGCATACATGTGTCTGTGTTTATATAAACCCATATGTGTATATACAGAGAATGCATGAGTTGTATGAATTCAATTTCCTTAATAGTTAGTGGGCTGCTCAAATTATTTATTTCTTTTGAGTGAATTGCAGTAGTTTGTAATTTTCAAGGAATAAGCCCATTTCTTCTTAAGTATTAAGTAGATGTGTGTAGTCATTTAGAGTATCCTCTGATCCTTTTGATGTGCCAGGAGAGGCTGGGTCTTTTGTGAATCTCAGGTATGAGCAGGGTGCCTCTGCCAAATTCTAGGTGCAGGGATAGGGCAAGCTGCCATGTTATTACCAAGTGGAGCTAAAAGTCCTCTTGACTGTGGACAACTGGAAGGGTAGAGCTTTTTGTTTCTGTTGGGAAAAGTGGAAATTCATTCTCTCATATGGTCTTCACTCACACTGTGAAGAGCTGGCCTCACTGCCTCCAAGTTGTGGTAAAGCTGGAGGTGAGTTCCCAGCTCACTGTGTCATCTCCACCAACACCATGAGTAGAGGGGGCCTTACTTCCACTCAGCAAATCCTTCTTGCCCATTTAGCCTTTGACAATGATGAGCAGGGGCTGGAGCTCCTTGCTACAGCCTCCTGAGTGTGGATATCCAGGCTACTTTATCTTTATTGGTGGAGGTGAAGTTTGTCCACAGTTTTTTACTATGTTATTTGGCTAGATTTGAGTGTTGTTATCTCAGAATCCTCTGTCTTGTTAGGTACCCCCTTGTCTAGTCCTTTGGCTATAGAAAGCAGGTTTATGCTAAGATTTTTTTTGTCTGTACCTATTGTCCATATTGGATTGTTGGCTTCTCCAGTCTGCAATATGGGATATATGAATTGGAATAAAAAGTCAGAGCACACACTTCTCTGTCATCCCTTGAGTCCTAGGCTTCCTATCCAGCCTACCTTCTTCTTTCCACCTTTTAGAGTCTTTGAATGTTTGTTTGTTTAATATAATATTCAATGATTTTTTTAGCTGTATTTAGAAAGAAAAATGTGGTAAGCACTTTAGCATGTTTACTCCATCTGTTACCCGCAATGTCCAACTCTTAAAGCAACTGTTCTTACTAAAAGACTAATAGTCTTAATCAAGTTTATTTTCTCAGGACACATTTCTTCATCTGCTGCAATCAAACACAATTTAATTAATTCAATGCTTATAGACAGTTTTTGTTTCACAGCTAACACATGAGCTGCAAGGAAATTACTCTGATTTGAGCCTCATTTTAATTGTTTTTTTAAATAAAATTTATTTTTATGAAATAGTTTTTTTTAAGATTCCTAACTTTTCTGGAGTTTTTTTCTGTGAGTGGAAATATTATGAGTTCTTGGATAAATAATGTTTAATATAGCAACATTGTATTATTTCAGAGCAACTACTGTCCCTCTACATAATAAAAACAGTGCTTTGCTATCTCATTTGATAGCAAAATAACCTATACTCCTCTAAGACTTAAAAGTACAACATTCAAAACTTACTTTTCATGTTTTGACATGGTGAGCATATAGTCATGATAATAACAATAAGCAAATGTTACGACATGGTACGATGCATGCTATTCACAATGCTATTAAGTTGTATCTGCTTGCTATGATTTGCAGTAAGTCAAGCAGCAATGGCATATAATCCTGGTCACAAATATAAAGCCCTCCTGTTATAATGTGAAAGAATCTATAGACTATCTAATCAACTGAGCATAGCTGCATTGCAGTTAAACTAGTGCATCTACTGGAGTCCTAAACAAGAAAGAAATAAAGCTAAACATAGAAGAGTGACTACTGTATGGTTCCATGTATATGTAATTGATGGATAGACAAAAGTAATCAATAAGAACAAAAATTCTGAATAGTTTTCTCTTGGAGGGGGATCAGAGGAAAATGAGTGGATTAGAACGGTATATGGGGCTGGGACTGGGAATTTAGCTCAGTGATGCCGTGCCTGCCTTGCAAGCACAAGGTCCTGAGTTTGAACCCCCCAATACCAAGAAAAAGAAAAGGATTAGAATGGTATGTGAAGGAACTTTTTTGTGGATAACAAATTTTTGTATCTTGATTAGGGTGTTGGCTTCATAAGTATATGCACTCATCAAAACATTCAACTGTACATGCACTTAGATTTTTGCAATTTATTATATGTAATTATACCTCAATAAAAATTAGGAAATTTGCAAAGCAAATTAAGACAAGTGGGACAACTTGATTGTACACTGTATATTACATAATTATTGAAAGAATGTTAATTTGTTGAATTGGATACTTGTATCACAACAATATATTCTTGTTCTTAGATATTACATCTGAAGTTTTTAGGAGTAAAATGTTATAATGCAACAGAGTACACACACACATGTGTGTGTGTGTGTGTGACTGACTTTTCAACATATTTTCCTAGTAAGAAATGTAAAGGTAATAACACTCTACATATTTTTGTCTCTCCGAGAAATTTTCATATAGTAGGCCTTTAAATATAGTTTGCTGATTGATTAGAAATTATAACTGCATCTTTATAACTTTATGGAATATTTGTGAGACCAGAGTTTCATTTTTATAAAGACATCATGCTATATTTTAAGAACTGATTGTTTTCAGAATATTTCATTATCAATGTATGAAGCTATGAAAAATAAATCAGTATCTTTATGTTATTAAATTATGTTTATTTTTAAAACAATGCCAGAATAGGATGATAAAAGAATTATATCAACTGGGCAAGATGCTCTCACAAGGTAGAGTACAATATCATATTTTCTGTAAAACAAAACCAAAAAGTTAACAAAAGAAGAAAATCCCTACGGTAAAATCTACAGTGTACTACAATAAAACTCTATTATTAAAAGTCTATGTTTGAGATTAAAATATGAAAGCAGTTAAAATGAATTATTACTGGAGTTAGGAAAAAAAACCCAGTAAGGCAATACTACAGAATACACTCTACAAGAGAGGATATGAGGAAGTCTTTTGTGGACTACAGAAATTCTAGTCAGGCCATATGAAGTTTGACATAACTTTGGAAGAATTTTATTCTGTTATGAGATATTCAGCTTTATGTTGACCCTTGTCTCATACTATTAGCTAATACATTGTAGCTGGTTTGGCAAGCTAGTAGTGATTATATTTATTAGTTTTATTAGTGTATGGAACATAAGCATCAATGATAAAAACTGTCATGAAAATAGAAAGCTCAGATTTACTATGCCAATTAAGGAAAATAACTCATCTCTTAAGGCTTTAAGATTCAGCTATTCTCCATTTCCTTCTATTTCCTTATACTCATCTGACCAAACTAATTAACATCTGAAAGTATAGTAGAAAACTGTGTTGGAAATTATACACTTAGCAAAACTATTTCATTAATGGTATATGACCTCCTAATATAAATTCTTCAGCAAAACTGTCCAGAAGAATATGAGTTAAAAAAGAATCCTAGAGTGGGGAGTGTACTTGGATCCACCCTTAGAGAAATAACCAATTGGTCATATGCGGTCAATGCAGCTCACACAACTGTGATTTACTCCAATTCAGATCATAACTGATGACCTACTGACTTTTGTCCAAATGCCACACTGTGAGTTTTCAGCATCTCCCTCAGGGTCAAGCTCATTATTTGCCTCTATTTTCTCCCAAAGAGCCTCAATTAAAGCCTCCTCCTGCTTCTGAATCATTTTCAAGTCAGGATACAGTACATGTGGTGCCCAGTAAAGGCTGATTTAGAGTAATGCTCCTGGGCCTAATTATGAGAAGAAAAGAGTACATTTGCCTTAGGTAGGCCAAATAACTGAGTCTGAAGATCAGGTGTGTGTGCCAGGTGAGATACAAAAATGATCAACGTTCTCAAATATCAAGTTTGGAACCCAAGAAATGGATGGAATTCCTGGATTGCCTATGGCCAACTCATAGTGACTCAACAGTCCTGTGATAACCAGAAGCATGAAGAGATAGATGGACTTTAAATATACACCAAGATATCTTTGACCAGAAATCATTACTCTCCTAGCAGGCTTCTTGTAGAGGTCAGGCTGGAATGAAATAGGACTTTAAGTGAGAGGCCAGCAGTCTCCCCCACCCTCACTGGCTCTCACTAAGGCCCACGGGAGCTGGTGAAGTGGGAAGAAAGAGAAGCAGGAGGATGTTCTTTAGGGAAGTGGGGATTGCAAAAGGAAGGCTCTACACCCAAGATGAGAACAGGACACAGGATCTGAAAGGCATGGATATAGAGCTCTGTCTAGTTTGATAGCTGCATGAGATTTGATCCCAATGAAAAACTTATTAAATGTAAAGCCTTAAACAGCTTATACTATACCATGGAATCTAATTGAAAAGATCAAAATGCCCAGTCATATGAAATACACCACATAACTATGTTTAACAACATTCTTTCTCCATCATGTGGGAGAATCTATTTCCAGTGTAATGCAATACGGCAAGCTCTGGAATGTGAACATCAGGAATTGAAAGGAAAGTAATTCAATAATGAAAAATAAATTTGCCTTTTAAAATTATTTCACTAACTACTGATTTATTTTACAGGATGAATGGGAAACAAATTCTTTCTAGTTTAAAACACTAGTATTTAATTATATTTTTAAAAAACTAAATTTGATCTGAAGAGTAAAACTAATAGGACAATTCATTCTCTCTTTTAAGACCAATGGTAAATGCAAGTCCTCATATTAGTCCATAGTTGGCCAGCTGCAGGGCAGGAAGGCATTGTAAAAGATCTGGTGGAGGAAAGGCGCCCGTGTCATGGCAGCCAGGAAGAACAGCAAGCAAAATGAAAATGTTGGGAAGGAAAATTCTGGGTCATTACCCCAGTGACCTCTCCTGACCAGACAAGCACCTCCCTCCTGACAGCAAGTTAGATATACCACCCCCGTTATCCAATCACCATCCAAAATCCTTGTCTATGAGACCATGCTGTACTTGAAGACACCTAGAAATAAACTGCAACAAAAATATTTAGTGAGTGGACAAAGACTTTGGTAAACATGTACTAGAGTCTCTTCACCACGCCATCACATCAAGTTTTTTTTTCCATTCAGCTTATTGGTACATTTTAGATATACAATACAGTTACATTCATCATTGGGAACTTGTACCCTTACGTGATGTATATTGGTTCTTATTTTTCCCCATTCCCCTACGCGCCCTTCAACCCCTCCACCCCTCCCTATTTATGAAGACTTTGTTTCATTTTTTCCTTTTCTAATATTTTTTCCTTTCCCTTCTTTCCTTTCCCCTACCCCTCCCACTTTCCCTACCCCTTTAGACCTTTTTTCCTATTTCACATCATCAATTATAGATTTTGATCATTATTTACACTTTTAGTTTCTCACACCAGAAAAACCATTCAGTATTTATGCATGTGTGTCCTATTTATTCCACTTAAGATTATGGCCTCAATTTGCATTGATTTAGCTATAAATGTCTCTAGTTTCTCATTCTTTATGGTTGAGTAGTGCTCCATTTTATATAAAACACACACACACACACACACACACACACACTTATCTTCTTTACCCAGTCTCCAGTTGATGGACAATTGGGCTGTTTCCAAGCTTTAGCTATAACAAACTGTGCCACTATAACATAGGTGAACATATATTGCTGTGGTATGATTCTTTTAATTCTTTTGTGAAGATACCCAGTAGGGGAATAGCTGGGTCAAATAGGACCTCTAATCCTAGTTTTTTGAGGTATCTCCATATTGATTTCCACAGTCTGCACTCTCACCAACAATGGAGAAGTGTTCCTTTATCCCCACTGCCCCTTCAGCATTTGTTATTGGTTAATGTCTTGATAGCAGCCATTCTTTCTGGGGTGAGTTGAAATCTCAGTGTTGTTTTCATCTGCATCTCTTGAATGGCCAGTGATGCTGAACATTTTTTCATATGTTTATTTGATACTTTTACTTCTTTGTCTGAGAAATGTCTGTTCATTTCAGATGTCCATTTTTGGATTGGGTCTTTATATTTGGGGGGTCTGATTTTGTAAAGTTCTTTATATATTCTACATAGTAGTCCTTTGTCTGAGGAACAACTGATAAGAATTTTTTCCCACATTGTACATTGTCTCTTAGCTCTCTCTGTTGGTGGTTTCTTTTGCTGTCCAGAAGCTTTTTAATGAGATGAGATACGAGTTGTTGAATCTTTGTGCTAGTATTCATGCTACTGAGGTTTTGTTCACAAAGTCTTTTCCTATGCCAATGTCCTCAAGAGTTCTACCTAATTTATCTTCCAGCAAGTTTAGTGTTTCTGTTTTAATATTTAGATCTTTGATCCACTTTGATTTTAGTTTAGTGCATGGTGAAAGGCATCTAGTTTTAATTTTTGGCAAGTTGAAATCTAGTTTTTCTAATAAGATTTATTAAAGAGTCTATCTTTCCCACAGTGAGGATGGTTGGCTCATTTGTCAAAGATAAGGAATGGCTCAATATGTCTAGAGTTATTTCTGCATCTTCTAATCTATTCCACTCTTCCTCAAGTCTGTTTCTTTGCCAGAACTATACTGTTTTTATCACAGTGGCTTTGTAGTATAGTTTCAAGTTGGGTATTGTGATAGCCCCTGCCATGTCTCTGTTGCCTAGAATTGCTTTTGCTATTCTAGGTCTCTTCTTATTCCAAGTGAATTTTTGGATTGTTTTCTCAAGGTCCATGAAGTATGCTGCTGGGATTTCAATTGGGATTGCATTGAATCTATATAGTAGTTTTGAAAGTATGGCCATTTTCACTATATTGGTTCTTCCTAGCCAGAAACAAGGTAGGACTTTCCATTCTGTTATATTATCTTTGATCTCTTTTTTCAGAGTGTTGTAGTTCTCAATGTAGAGGTCTTATGCTTCCTTTGTTAGATCTATTCCTAGATATTTCATTATTTTGAATGCTATTGTGAAAGGAATTGTTTCCCTAATTTCTCTCTCAGTGAGTCTGTTATTTGTGTACAAGAAGGCTATTGATTTTTGAGTGTTGGCCTTGTATCCAGCTACTCTACTGAATCTGTCAATTAAGTCTAAAAGTCTTTCAGTGGAGTTTTGGGGTGTCCTATGTAGAGTATCATATCGTCAGCAAATAATGACAGTTTAACTTCTTCCTTTCCTATCTTTATTCATTTTATTTCTTTCTCTTGTCTAATTTCTATGGCTAATGTTTCCAGAACTATATTGAACAGGAATAGTGGTAGTGGACATCCTTGTCTTATTCCTGATTTTAGCGTGAAAGATTTTAGTTTTTGACAATTTAGTATGATATTGGCTGTTGGTTTTTCATAGCCATTATCAGGTTGAGATAAAGACCATCTATTTCAACTTTTTGTGGGGTTTTTATCAAAAATGAGTGCTGGATTTTGTCAAATCCTTTTTCTGCATCTATTGAGATGATCAAATGTTTTTTGTCCTTAGCTCTGTTAATATAGTATATTACATTTATTTATTTATGTATGTTGAACTATCATTGCATCCCTGGAATAAATCCCACTTGGTCAGGGTGTATGATCTTCTTGATGACCCTTTGTATTCTGTTTGTCAGTATCTTATTGAATATTTTTGACCTATGTTCATTAGGGAGATTGACCTCTAGTTCTCTTTTTTAGTTGGGTCTTCTCTGATTTTGGAATCAAAGTAACACTTGCTTCCAGGAATGAATTTGGAAGTATTGGTTCTCTTTCAATTTCACTGAAGAGTTTAAAGTATAGTGGCAATAGTTCTTCTCCAAATGTCTTTTAGAATTCATCAGTGAAGCCATCAAGACCTCCGCATTTCTTTGTTGGTAAATTTTTAATTATGTTTTCAATTTCACTGACTGTAATTGGGGTGTTTAGAATTTTTATATCTTCTTTGTTCAACTTTGGTAATT